>CAUYSK010087669.1:0-10741 GCA_963575035.1 Avahi laniger | reverse complement strand
GCTTGAGCCCAGGAGTCTGAAGTTGCTGTGAGCTAGGCTGACGCCATGGCACTCACTCTAGCCAGGGCAACAAAGTGAGACTCTCTCTCAAAAAAAAAAAAAAAATTCAGTTGGAGCCAGGAGCGGTGGCTCTCGCCTGTCATCCCTGCACTCCGGGAGGCCGAGGCGGGAGGATCGCTTGAGTTCAGGAGTTCGAGACCAGCTTGAGCAAGAGCAAGACCCCATCTCTACTAAAAATAGTAAAAGTTAGCCAGGTGTCCTGACGCACGCCGTCGTCCCAGCTACTGGGGAGGCTGAGGCAGGAGGGTCACTTGAGCCCAGGCATTCAAGGCTGCTGTGAGCTGTGATGACGCCACTGCACTCTACCCGGGTGACAGAGAGAGACCCTGTCTCAAAAAAAATTTCAGTAGATAAGTTTGAAGGTAAAGATGGGAAAGTGTCTCTGAAAGTAGAAGAAGATGCAGAAAATAAGACAGCATGTGAGCGTGGACAAAGGCGTTTCTGGCATGCAAAGACTGGGAAAGCCTAGGGGTGCAGAGACCCCAGTGCCCCTTCTTAGCTGCCCCTGGAGGACAGGCCGTGGCGGGGCACAGACGTAAACCAAGACAGCAGAGCATGTGCGCTGGGACAGGGTCCCCAGCTCGGGGCAGGAGGACAGGAAATCTGAGGCCACCCCTTGAGCAGACCTGAAGAGCAAGCGCCGAAGTGGAGGAGGCTGGGGTGCTCTGGAAATCCCAGGGGCACATAGAATAGGACGTCGTGGGCTGGATCGTGTCCCCAAAAGACATGGCGACACTCTAACCCCTGGTATCTGTGACTGGAAATGGGTTCTCTGCAGAAGTAATCAAGTTAAAGGGGGTCACACTGGATCAGGGTAGGGCACGACCCCATAAGACGACTGGTGTCCTTATAAGAAGCAGAGGGGACACAGACACAGGTAGATGTGACAATGGAGGCAGGGACAGGGACTCCAGCAGCTGTAGGAAGCTGGGCAGAGGCAGGGGAGGATTCTTCCCTAGAGCCTGGGAGGAGGCGAGGCTCCGCTGACACCTCGATCTGACTCCTGGCCTCTGGAACCGTGAGGAAACATCCCGCTGTTCCCCACCCACCCCCTGCAGAGCGCGGTGCTCTGTGACGGCAGCCACAGAAAACCACACACCTGAAGCGATGGGGAGTTGGAAAAATGAAGATATGATTAAAACAGTGTAAGAAAAAAAAACAAAGACATGTAATAAGGCCAGAAAAAACACAAGGCAACATCAAAAAAGAAATGTGTCAACCTCCTTTCCTTCCTTCCCTCCCTGCCTCCTTCCCTCCTTCCTCCCTTCCTTCCTCCCTTCCTTCCAACGTCTTACGTGGCCCAGGCTGGCCTCAAACTCCTGGCCTCCAGTGGTCCTCCCGTCTCAGCATCCCGAGTACCTGGGACTGCAGGTGCGCCTCGGGCGTGGCTTCAACCTCCCTTCATAGCAGGACACAGTTGGAAACGTCAGCCATGTTACCGGGCCTTCGACGGAAATACTGTATCTGAGGGTGTGCAGAGGATGCCTGGTTTCAAGGTTCCCAGCCTTACAAGGAGTGGATAAAAACCGTCACTTCTTGGCACACCCAGAACTTTGAGACTGTAAGTAAAATCTAAAGCCTGTCTTGGTCTGGCTTCCTAGCCTCGAGAGGTTTTTAAATCTGAGATTCCTATGTGATTAATGTAGAGAGAAAAAGTTATATTTCTACAAAAATCTATAACACACCTGCTAGTAGATTATTGCTCTGTCCATTGTTTTCCGGTTTTTGTTATAGACTAGATGTTAAATTCTTCTAGATCCCTCCAGTCCAATTTGTTTTTTTTACTAAAAGCAGGACTGTCCCCGTTCCTTAAACCGTATGCGCTGAAACTAGATATGTTTTAAGGAACAAGTCTCGTGCCTGGCGCAAGGGCCACATGAGAGTTCGCCAGTCCACCCAAGGCTGTGACAAGAGACGTGCAGGTTGTGAGGCAGGGTGAGAGGTGACGCTCGCTGCTGACAGCTCTTCCTAGGACGCAGGAAGGAGACTCGCGCCCCCGGGCCCACCTTCTGCATTTGGCAGGACGGGGCCTCCTGATTTACTCAGTTTGTTGCCTTAAGCCTGGGTTCACAGCTCAAAACCGTGATGCAAACCAGGATTGTCATATTACTCTCAGTTTTACTTTGTATTCTCCCTTTCTGAACCTTGTACCTGTTACTTGTTAAATTTTTGCAGAAGTGCAACGGAATCACGCTGGCCCAGCACTTTGAGATGACGGCAAGAGACTAGGAAGCAGACAGGATCGGACTCGACAGTGGAGTCCGGGCGGATTTAGCCTGAGGGCCACTCCTTCCCTCTTTTGGGGACCCCAGGTCCACAGTGGATGGACTGTCACCGAACTGTGTCAGGCAGCAGGTGGGGCAGCCCCCGCCCCCACCACTGTGCTTCTGGGACCATGAGAAACGAGGTCCCAGACAGGACAACACTGTCAGAGCTGACGGCCTTGAGCTGGTGCCGAGATGCTGAGACGAACGTGTCCTGGGCAGTCCTCCCAGCGTGGGGCGGGACAGCGTCACTGTAGGAATCTCTGACTCTAGGTGGTGGATTGTGAGAAAACCAAGTTCTGGGCAATTGAGAAGAAACACCAAGTTCTCTTGATTAAATTACTAAGTGAATTAAGAAACATATAAATGGTCCTTATTTTCTTTCCCTGCTATCTCTATAATGCTGGGAGCTGAACATACAGCTTCAAACCAACCTGTGCCCATGCCGTGGGACACAGATGCTCAGGATGACAGGTGCACCAATCTAGATGGTCGCAGAGGGGTCAATCGCCAGGTGCTGCCGTCACGGACGCTCACCCGAGCTTGCCACCAGGTTGAGGAGATCTCGGTCCCGGGATGGAGAGAGCAGCTACACCTGCAGGAGGCCCGAGGGTGGGTCACGCTGCACCGGCCTCATCAGGCCTGGCCCAGAGGCTCTGACCACCCTGGACGTCAAGGCTCAGCTCCCCTGTGCGTCGGAGGAGGACACCCCGCCGGCTCCCTGACCGACAAACAGGTTTGGTGGTGTGGGACGAGCCCACGTAGGCTTCCGAGGCCTCGACAAGGCACGTGTCCTGTTCCTGGCGGGGCCGGAGCAGCTGGTGCTCTGTGTCCCCATGAGTAGGGCAGGGACCAACTCAGATGAACGTCCCTCAAAGCCTCCTCCCCGCAGGAAGCCACAGACAAGGCTGAAGCTGAGTCTCCACAAGCAAAGAGGAACTTCTTTGAGATCGAGAAGAGGAAACCCAGCTGTCGGCCCCTCGTGCCCTCCGCTCTGGCGTCATCGAGGTGGCATGTCCCCGTGTCATGGCTGTGGGTGTTAACGCTGATGCAACATTAACTGCGGAGAAGCACGCACATGCCTCCCGCAGGCCCCGCACAACCCCTCTAACCTGGCAGAAAGGGTGCCTTGATGGGCCCCTACATGACCTCCAACAGGGCCCCCCATTCAGTCCCGCAGAGCAGGATTTTTGCCCTCAACACGGTCGACACGCTTTGTCCTGGGGGTCCCCTGTGCGTTTAGGACACCAAGCAGCACCCTTGGCCTCATCCATTAGGTGCCAGCTGCCAGCGTCACCTTTCCCCCAGTTGCAACAACCAAATATGCCTCCAGACGCTGGCGAGGGTCCCCTGCAGGGCGCAATCGCCCCTGGCTGAAAACCACTGCTGTAGAATTGACATTTGCTGACCCGTTGCCACCGAACCTAAAAGGCTGCAGAGGCGTGTCTCAAACAGCGGGGCTGAGCTTCTGAATAAATGAGGTCAGCGGCAAAATCGCCAGTAGTTGAAATTCCTAATCATGTCTTCATTACCAGTGGGGAGGAGACGCCCACCTAGTGTGTGCTCAGATCCCACGGAGCAGCCTAAAAACCTTCCCATTGTTGATCACATTTTATACACCAGAGGTCGGTTTTTGCGCGAGATTTCGGCGTGGTGAGTGAGCACATGTTCGGACAAGGCCCCTTCTCGTTAACAGAAATGTGGGCTCTAAAATTTCAGCACAGAAGTCAGATCTTTCTTGCACCGATTTTTAGAAAATTTACTCTTTTGATTCTTTGCATTTTACAAATCTTTTATGAAATGACATTGAAGATCCCGGACCCTAAACAAGGCGTTCGTGCCACTCCTGTGATGCGTTGATGAGAGTGTAAGGCAGTTTTATTTCTGTCTGGCCGACAGGACCCGCAGTTTCAATCCATGAAAGCCAATTCACGGATTCTTCGTGACAGGGACATTTTATTTTATTTTTATAATTTCAGAAAATTCTTTTTTGAGATAGAATTATATCCAAAAAATAAGTGATTTTTCAGTTTACCAAAGTACTCACTGTGAGGCTACTTTAGGTCATAAACGCTTCCTATGTGGTAAATTTGTTCTAAATTACCAAAAGCAAACATTTTAAAGGAAGACAGCTGTTGCATGCGGCAGGACACTGTCCTGCCGTGTTTCAGGGATACGAGGGGGCTTGCAAGCTTATCTAGCGACACACTTACTGGTACAGGAAAGGAACCTGCTCCTGCTGTGCCCCGGGGGGAGGGATGGAAGCCGCAGCAGAAGCGAGGGCCTGGGTGACGAGGTACCTGGAAGGAGCAGACACAAAGAGTAGGGATGACAAAGCTGGGCACACGTTCCACGCGGATATCTCGTCCCCACTACAAAAGGATCGTGCAACTGCCTGACATGTGGAACGAGAACTTCTAAGAGACACCAACATGGTTATCCCCAAGGTCCTTGCGATTCCCGAAGTCTCCAGCAGTCCTCCTTGTCACAGCCACTCAGCGCTGGGTACGGCACTGGGACGGCCACCGGCACCTCCCCCTCTGCCTGTGCCTGCCAGCCGAGGCGCTTTGCCCGGGCGCTGCCGTCCTCCACCGGGCCCTGGCCGCCCAGGAGGTGGCCAGGGCAGGACTGAAAGGTGTCGATCTTGCTGGTGAATCCCTGGTACAGCGAAGCCACAGGTCACCGCACTCTTGCTGTCTCGGCAGAGATCTTTTATAGCAAAAATAAAAGGTGGTTCAACGATCACTGCTGGACTCAATTAAACATAAATGTAACGAGCGCATCTGCTGAGCTCCGTGGATCCCGGGCAGACCAGCGTCCTTGTGGCCGCGCAGATCTTGCACTTCAGGAGGGGTCCCGGCTCTCGCGGCCGCTTGGAACGTGCTGGAGCCTTAGTCAGGGCTGCGAAGGACGTTTCACCAACGGCATACTAGAGGTTTTAATATTTTCACAGTCCATTGTGGGTATATTTTGTTTTCTTTTGGGAAGCAGCAGGAATGGTAACAATTAACCCAATCTCAGCGCACAGAGCACATTCCAAGGGAATTTGCAACCAAAACAAATGTGGAGCTTGGGTTTCTCAGCTCCACCCCGCCCACAGCAGCTGCTCTTGGGCTGATCGAACCGGACCCCCCGTGTGGAGGGCACCTCGAGGAGCTGGGAAGGGGCCACCCTGTCCTCTCTGGTTCAGAGACAGGGTCTGCGCCTCCACCTCTGCCGTGTGCGAGGGCTCCCGCCAGTGTGGCCCAGGCTGCCAGGCACCCCCACGGTTTCGGGGTCCGCCTGCCCCGCGGGCCACCCAGCCCAAGCGCCTGCCCGGCCATGTGTCTTTCCTTCTATGTGGTCGTGTTGGGTGAGTTTTCATGACGAACACGCAGCGGGGTTTTTATGGAAATGCTGCTTAAGTGTGTCTTAGAGAAAGTCTGACAAAAATTTTAGTTTCCAATTGCTTCTGGAGCAAATGACCATCATTCAGCAGCCTCAACAACACAAATGTGTCCCCTCACTGTCCTGGAGCTCAGAAGCTAAAGCCAGGCTCAGGGGGCTGAGTCCGAGGCGTGGGCAAGGCCATGTTGCCCCACCCAGCCTGCAGGGGAGTGTCTGTTGGTCCGTGTCCCCACCTCCTGCTTCCAGGACCCGCCACTCTCCCTACTCAAAGTGACTTGCCGAGCGCCCAGGGACACCTGGTGCTCTGGCCCGAGCGCCACCCTCAGTGACCATCGCTGACTGGCCTGCACATGTGCCCAGTGACGGTGGCTCTGCGGGTTCCCTGGGGGCAGAGAGGGGTGTCCGGAGGGACGGTGATGCTCCAAGTCACAGCGAGGACAGCTGGGTGTGACCGTAGACCCACAGAGGTGAGCAAACTGCAGCTCCTCTCCCCCAACGGCGAGGGTGCGACCCGGCAGGAGGAAGAGCGCCAGGACGGCGGTGGCTCCGGTCGGCGGCTGACGCTGCAGGTGTGGGGGTGCTTCCTGCGCAGCCACGTTGTCAAAAACCACAGTCACGTCTTACATGTCCTGTTGACAAAAATCAGCCTGCCCCACTCCAGCCCCGGAGGCCGGACCTGGGGGTTTTCCGCTGCATAACCTTCCTGCTCTCCCAGGCGCACGGGAAGGTCACACCTGCTCGGGGAGCGGAACCGTCGCGCGCAGCCCGTTTGTGCTGCGTTGTCTTCGATAACCCGCCGCAGCTGACACCGGAGTTCCTGTCGCTCACACCCCCACGCTCACATCCACGCACACTCACATGCACACTTTTACACACCGAGCACTCCCAGGCGGGGCCGCGTACTCCCCTTTTACGAGGAGCTTGCAGTTGTAGCCGCGCACTACGCTGCCCGGCTGGAAGTGAAGCACGGGGATTGGCACGTCGCCCCGGCCTGTGCTGACGGCTCATCGCGAGCGCACGCCAGTGGCAGTGACTGGGGCCAGACAGCCGGGAGCCACGCTGCAGCCACGTTCTTCCTCTGAAAAGTGAGCATATGACACGGGCAGGGGTGGTCGTGAGGGTCAGAGTGGTGTCACCATGTTGCCACATGCAAAGACCGGATGGGGTTAACGAGGGTCCCCAGCCACACGCTGGACTCGTAGATCGCTCCGTGGGCCCTCTGGCCCTCCAGGATGACTTCAGGGGTCTTCTGCCTGCTCACCCAGCACAGCTGCCCGAGCGTTGGGGCCTGATCTCATCCCGTCACATGATACCACTGGCTAGGGACCCCCATGAGCCCAGACATCACTGCTAATGTCAGGAGCACCCATCTTCAGCCCTGTGCCCAGGGACGCAGGGGCACCTCCCATTACAAAGGCCCGAGGCCCCTCCCCAGCCCCAGGCCCAGGCCCAGGGACGCAAGTCCTGTATCCGGTCGTCACTCTGGGTCACAGCAAGACCAAGAATGGTCGGCCATTGGGGCGAGGACAGAGGCCAGACTGGGTGGCCCAGCACACGACCACGTGAGGAGGGTCACCCAAGGGGATCCAGAGGGGACTGGCTCAGTGGGGGTCTCTGCTGAGCGTCACCACCAGGACCACCAGGGCCTTGTGGAGGAGTCGGACTTTCTGCCCCATCGAACCTCGTCCCTCGGGAGGCATAACAGTGATCCTCAGGAGGCTACTGGCCTTTCAAAACGCCATCTTCCTCATCTTTGTCATCTTCCTGACATCCCGAAATGCAAACCACAAGTACCCAGGTGGTGGGTCTCACCTGATTTGCCAGTCCACATGCAGGTGTCCAGGGCGGGCAGGGCTCAGCTCCACCTGGAGTGAACGGCCGATGTGGCCCCCCCCCGGCCCCACCCTGCCCCAGGGCCCCGGGGCCAGTGTGCACGCGGAGGGCCAGTGCACCCCCAGCTGCTGAGGGGGACGGTAGTGGAGACGAGGACCCTGCAGCCCAGTAGCCAAGGAGCTGCCTCGGCGAGGAGGGAGAGGGGACGAGAACACAACCGAGCACCGTGCACACCAAGCCCACGCTCGCGGGCACAGACACCCTCACACGGGAGAGAACGAGGGGTAAGTGCAGCTGAGTCTATAGACGGAGGGAGGCTCATGGGCCCAGAGCACCCAGGGCATGACGTGTGGCAGGTCCCAAGACCAGCAAACGCCGAGTGCGTCGCCTGGACGGTGACCATGGAGATGCACAGCTGCGTGACGCTGCAGACCCCGGGCCCCTGCGGCGAGAGGACAGGAGGGGTGAGCAGTGCTGCTGGCTCCGTGGTAGGCAGGCGCCGGTGGGAGGGGCCGCCGGGCAGCCAGGACACTGCAGGACTCGTGGCACCCACCAGGGAGGACGGCCCAGCACGCGTGCACGTCACCGTTTCTGTAGTCACGGTTGAGCATGCCAGGAGCTGAGGAGATGGCAGCAGGTGAGAACTTTTAAACGGGCAGATTTCCAGTTGTGTGTGGGTTTTTACTGTTTGTAGTCTAGACTCCTCACGTGGTTTTGGATGTCTGGGTCTGTCTCTAAGTGTGCTGACTTGCAAATCCACGTCAAGGCTGTGTCGACAAAAAAGAAGCCCAACCCTATAAAATAATTTATTCATTTATTTATTTATTTTGAGATAGAGTTTTGCTCTGTCACCCAGGCTAGAGTGCCATGGCATCATCCTAGCTCACAGCAACCTCCAACTCCTGGGCTCAAGTGATCCTCCTGCCTCAGCCTCCTGAGTAGCTGGGACTATAGGCAGGTGCCAGCATGCCTGGCTAATTTTTCTATTTTTAGCAGAGACGAGGGTCTCACTCTTGCTCAGGCTGGTCTTGAACTCCTGAGCTCAAGCGATCCTCCCACCTCAGCCTCCTAGAATGCTAGGATTACAGGCATGAGCCACTTGGCCTCTGTAAAATAATTTAAAGAAGTTTATTCTGAGCCAAATTTGAAGACAGTGACCCAGAACGACACCCAAGAAGCCTTAAGCAAGTGGACTTGCCATGGCTGGGTCACAGTCTGGATTTATACATTTACGGAGGCGGGGTTACAGGTAGAGCCATCAATCAATACATGGAAGGTGGGCGTCGGTTTGGCCTGAAAGGTGGGACATCTCGGAGCAGGGGTTGTGAGTCGTAGGCGGGTTTGGGGACTCTTTACCTGACGATTGACTATGAAAGAGCGAGGCCTTCTCTAAAAGACCAGGAGTGCGGGAGAGGGGCGCTTAGGTTAAGATAAGAGTCCTCTGTCCTCCTGTGATGCTCTACCGTGATCAGGTCAGGAAGTAAACCCGTCCTGTCGGGTTAAGAGACCTGTTTAGTGAGATTTTATCATTTGTAGGCGTGACTCACCAGGCCCCCTTAGAAAGGAATTTGAGCAGAAGACAAAGACCAGAGTTCGGTCCCCAGCTGAGCAGATGGCCTTAAGCAAACGTTTCGTTTGATGCCATCCCCGCTATCTGCGGAAGCTCCCTGCCAGACAAAACGAAACCGGGAAAACCTCCGGGGGAAGGTTGAACCTCATGGTCAACTGTTCCCCCTGAAAAAGCTCATCACGTGGCAGAATGAGGCTGGACCTCCACCTCACACCAAATACAGCAATTAACTTGAAATGGACCAAAGACCTGAGTGTCAGAGTCGAAACCATAAAACGCTTAGACGAAAATGGGGAAAACTTCATGACGTTGGATCTGCCAGTGATTTCCTGATGTGATGCCAAAAGCCCAAGCAACAAAACAAAAACAGATAAATTGGACATTAAAATTGAAACCTGGTGTGCATCGAGGACTCTCCTGACAGAGTGAGAGGCGGCCATGGCGGGGGAGAGACATCTGCAAGTCAGGCATGCGGTCGGCTGGGGGACACGCAGACTGCGATTTTGAGAATGGCCAAAGGACTTGAATGGAAACGTCTCCAGAGAACAAATAAAAATGACCAATAAGCTCACAAAAAAGATGTCCGACCTCGCGAATCATCAGGGAAATGCAAATCAAAACCACAGCGATGTAATCCTAGCTCTCTGGGAGGCCGAGGCGGGCGGATTGTTTGAGCTCAGGAATTCGAAACCAGCCTGAGCAAGAGCGAGACCCCGTCTCTACTAAAATTAGAAAGAAATTAACTGGACAACTAAAAATATATAGAAAAAATTAGCCGGGCATGGTGGCGCATGCCTGTAGTCCCAGCTACTCGGGAGGCTGAGGCAGGAGGATCGATTGAGCCCAGGAGTCTGAGGTTGCTGTGAGCTAGGCTGACGCCACGGCACTCACTCTAGCCCGGGCAACAAAGTGAGACTCTGTCTCAAAAAAAAAAAAAAAAAAAAAGAATGATATAGAAAAACTGGAATGTTGGTAGGAGATCATGGATAGGGATCATTTTATGGGATTTGGAATATAATATATAATATGAAAAAAGATGTCAACTAAAATTTCTGCAATGGCAGCTCATACAAGGTCATCAAATGAGTAGACTTGTCTTGTCAATGCATTGATTTATACCCAGCAGTACTTCAGTTCATTCAGGGACTCTCAGAGCAGCAATCGGTTTTGTCTTGAAAACAAAAACCTAAATAAAACAAGGAGACTGTGCTGTTTATGCTCTCACCAGCATCTACGAACCCCTCCCTCGCACCAGGAAGGAGCAACAAGGCGGCAGCATCTTGCTGAGGGGCTACTGCAAGGCCTGCACGGCTGGTAACGTGCGGGTGCTACTAACTTTGATTTCTGTGTTTATTCTGCCCTTAGTATTTCTCCCCCTACTTTTTCCCACCTGCTTCTGGTCCACTCTCTTGTCATGACGCCTGCCTGCTCCGGCAGCACCTGCCTCCCTGGCCAACCCCACCCCGCCGCTTGCTGGTGCTTAGCCTCGGGATCTGAGTCTTATGGGTGGGGAGGAAGTAGGGAAAATCTCTTCTCACCAAGCGTTTTCCTTTGGCCAGGCCTGTCTTTAACCTGCCAGTCAACGTATAGGCAAGTCCCCCGGCACAGGCTCAACAGGGCGGTTAAC
>CAUYSK010087664.1:0-18288 GCA_963575035.1 Avahi laniger | reverse complement strand
TTTATTTTTTTAAGACAGAGTCTCGCTCTGTTGCCCATGCTCGAGTGCCATGGCGTCAGTCTAGCTCACAGCAACCTCAAACTCCTGGGCTCAAGCAATCCTCCTGCCTCAGTCTCCCAAGTAGCTGGGACTACAGGCATGCGCCACCATGCCCGGCTAATTTTTTCTATATATTTTTAGTTGTCTGGCTGATTTCCTTCTATTTTTGGTAGAGATGGGGGTCTCGCTCTTGCTCAGGCTGGTCTTGAACTCCTGACCTCGAGCGATCCTCCCGCCTCGGCCTCCCAGAGTGCTAGGATATACAGGCGTGAGCCACCGCGCCCGACCCCTTTTGGGCATTTAGATAGAATCCAGCTCAGCGTCACTCTTGCCCCTCAATATCTAGCTAAAGTGGCTCAAATTCTGACAGCATGTGACAATCCAGCCCCTCCCGAAGATTTCTGTGAATTCTTAAGGGCTTACAATCATAGGAACCTTTTTGCCTCCAGGCACAGGAGCTCTTGTGTGTTCTCTGTTCCTCAGCCCTCTCTGGTTTCCACGATAAAATCACTCAAAACTAAGATTGGTGAATTCAGTTAGTGACTTTCCTGAGGATATCTGAGAGATCGAGGGGAACGTCCTGCCAGCCAGCACACACTTTGTGCTAGCATGCTCACTTACTCGCCCCCTCCCCACTCTCCCACTTCTCTTCCTCTTGGTTCTGGGCCGTTCTGGGAATACCAAGTTCATCCCCCCACTTCTAATGTCCTGGTGCCAGCCGACTCATTTTCTCTTTCTCTGCATTATCAATCATTGAGTTTCAGCAGCTATTGTCTTGCAATCTCTTAATTCTATCACTTTTATTTTATTTTAAGGCCAATAGCTTTGTGTAAATTTCTGTCCCTCACACTTGGATTACTGCAGTATCACAGTGAACTAACCGGAGCTTGGGCTTCGATTCTCTGCCCTCTCCTATAAATCCTGCATGGGCCTGAAAGATGTGTCTTCCCAGAGCCATTCTTCACCATGTCAGTTCCAAGGTCAGAGTTCTTTAACAAATCCCAATTCTGATGTAATAAAGTCCCAATTGCTTAGCCCGGCGTTTAAGACCTTCTGTAATCTGGTCCCAACCTAATTTTACAGCCTTATCTCCCAGTCCTCTGCTACCTGACCCAGTCAGACTGGCAGACCCACTTTCTTTAGCATCTATTTGCACAGTCCTGCCTCTGCAGCCCTGGAACGTGTCACCCTCGCTGCTCCAGCTCTGTTAATCCGCTCATTTTCAAATCTGGTCTCAAATATTACTGCCCCTTCCAAGCTTTTCCTGGCTCTCTAACTAGGGGTTTTCTGGGGCATGGGACTTTCAATGCTAAGACAGAACAGGCCTGGGCAAACTGGGACAGTTGGTCACTCTATTTGTAATACATGTGTTGAGAGTCTTCGGCCAGGAAAGGAAGACAGTGTTTTCCTGCAGATGCCTATTGTGGAAATTTAGAAATTTTGTGACAGGATTGGCCATAAAAAACTCCAGGTAGGGAAAAGGAAGGTGAATGAGAAAACTTGTTGGACCTAATGGTAGGCCTGGGGCTAAGACCTTCAAACAAACATGTAGTCAAAGGGATCCTACTTTGGCAGTTTCCTTCATTTTCCCTTTTTTTTTTTTTTTAAAGGAATTAAGACAAGCAAGGGGAAATATATAAAGAAGCTATATTCCAAGTAAAGGAGTTTTAATCAGTATCTAAGGGAGTGGGAAATGTACCAGTCGTAGGAGTGAGAGGAAAGTCTAGATAGGTAAACAACCTTTTCCTTTTATTGTTGCCTTAGAAATAGTAAGAATCAGAGCTATTCATTACGAGGAGAAATAAATAAAAACCAAAAGTTAAGTCCAAACTTTCGGAAGGATTTTGATGCCAAGTTGAAATTCAAGATGAGTTATAAAGGTTTGGTAAAAGAGCCGCAGATTAAGCAGAGAATTGTGTTAGAGATTTGTAATATGCCCTTGTTACATTGTTCGAGAACATTCAGATCCATTACTGAAGGAAAGAAAACAAATGAGATGAATGAACTAAGATGTGTCCTGAATAGTAAGTGGTTAGTAAGTAAAGCAGGTACATGTTAAATGTAGATGCGTGTTAAAAGAGATGGAAGGACCAAGAGATATCTAATAATCACGAGGCATTACATGTATATGAAGCACCTGCGGCCAGGTGTACTTGTCCTTCCATCCTTCTAATAGAGCAAATGGCTTAGGCAACCTTCCATATACGGGCCCCTTTGCTTGAACCTCAATTCTGGTTCTCATAACTACACTATGAGCATAAGGCTGATGGAGCAGCAGAGAGACAGGTTGCATAAATACAGACCCCAGGATTCAGGTAGTGTGGTCCAATCATGCCACTTGCATCCAATCCTAAGTATGTTAATGTACCCCATTTTTTCCCTCCTGCTTCTTGCTGTGTTTGTTTGTTTTGGGACAGCATCTCACCTCTGCTGCTCGGGCTGGAATATAGTGGCATAATCATAGCTCACAGCAACCTCAAACTCCTGGGCTCAATTGATCCTCCTGCCTCAGCAGCCTAAGTAGCTGGGAATACAGGTGTGTGCCACCACTCCTGCCTAATTTTTCTATTTTTTTTGTAGAGACTGTGTTGCTCAGGCTGGTCTCAAACTCCTGGCCTCAAGTGATCCTCTTGCCTCGGCCTCCCAAAGTGCTGGGACTACAGGCATGAGCCATAGTGCCTGGCCCTTACTGTGTGTTTTAAATTGATTTGGTAAACTATGTGGTGCAAATAACTTAATATGCTGTGGGAGTCTTTTTGTTCCATGACCTCTGTGATAGCTTGCCTGGCAGTGGACTTGAAGGCCATGTGACATCAAGATAATTTCCTACATGATTCTAGAAAAATGTCCTGTCTGCCAAGAAAGTGTCCTCTCTCCAATTCTCATTGTGTTATAAAATATTTATCTTAATAAATAAGTTATACTTCTGAACAAATTTGAAGCTTGAGACAGTTTATAACAATTTATCTTGGTCAACACATTTAGGGCTCATTATTTACAACATGTGACAATACTGCAATTAGATATCCTTGTTGTCTTTCTTTCTTTCTTTTTTTTTTTGTTGGAAATAGGCAGAGGATCAATTATTACTAATTACAATATTCCTGTACCTCAAGGGTAATGCTTGGGAGGTGAATTAGCTATGTGAATGCTGAATCAATATCCACAAATGTGACAACTTTATGATGAGGGTGGAAGTAAATGCCTCAGCCACTGTTAGACTTATGAACAGGTAAAATAGCAGACAAAAGGCCTTCAGGTCTCCAAAATCTCCATCCTTGGGTCCCATTGGAGTCACCTCTTTAGGATCAGGTTCATTCTCTAGAAAGCTCATGAAATAACTCATTCAATAAATATGTATTTAGAAATTCTTACATGCTAGACTCTAGGTGAAGACCACAAAATCCTTGCCCTCATGGAGCTTACATTCTAGCAAGAAAAATAAATAATATGTGAGTAGTCAAATGATAGTATAATTTTAGATAGTGATAATCATCAAGGAGAAATTAAAGCAGTTTAATGGCTAGTAAAGTGGCTGTCTACATGTATATATAAAGTGTATAGTATGTTTCCCTGCCACCATTTTGTCAAAATAATTCATTGGGATGTATTAGTGCATTAGCACAGTTGAGTTTGTGAGATAACTAATTTAGCAAAAGTATGTCCTGAGAAAAAGTGACAGGACAGGACTGTCGATTGTATGTCATGATGGCACTTGGACACTTGGTTTCTTTAGAGGAAAAATAAAATCCCTATCTCATATGATATAATCGAATAAGTTCCAGATTCATTAAAGAATTAAATGTTAAAGGAAAAAAGTAGAAGTCTTTATAAACAATCTTGTGATATGAAAACCTTTGAAATCATTAGAACAAAGAAATAAAACCACAAAGGAAAATTAATACATAAGATTACATACAAATTTTCAAAATTGCCTGCTAAAAACTACTGTACACGAATCAAAATACAAGTAATAAGGGAAAATGTTCAGTATATATGACAAAGAATTTTAAATAATAAATAGATTTTATGAAGTAATAGAAAAAGATAAACAACTTAGAAAAAAAGCAAAAGCTCTTTATAGAGACATGCAAGTGGCTATTAAATATATGAAATAATATTCAGATTCATTAATAATCAAAAATAAGACTTAAAATCACAACCTTTTACTCCTTATAAATGAAAAATTAGAGTAAATGGTAGAAGTTCATAAACTTTCTGAAACTGGCTCATAAGCATGTAAAGTTGCATGAAATCTTTGGTGGATAATTTGGCAATATGTTTCAAAAAACTTACAATAATTCATGATCTTTTATCTATCAAGCCTCCTTCTAGGAACTTATTTTAAGGAAATAAGGCTCTGAAGGTCAGAGATGGATCATGGTACAGGAACGGTACTGTAGCTTGAACCTGAACCCTTCCCATCTGGTTACCTTGGCAGGGCACATTTTTCTCTAGGGAGAAAAAGGGCTGTGTGTGTAAAGGAACTTGATATTTCAATGAATTCTAGAGTTCTCATAGGTGCAAATTGTCTTCTGTGATATCTCCCACCTGGCCCTAGACCTAGCAGAGTAAAATGTATATGGAGGAATTATTCTCATTTGCAAGAGATAGCCACTGTGAGTACTGAGAGAATCCACTGTGGCCAGATGAATTATTAATAGCTGTTGATCTGTGGTGAGAGCAGAGGACTTTCTGGAATGAAGACTGGACCAGTGGTGCTCAGTAAGGCAAGGGCTGAGAATGAGTGGCAGCTTGGTATTCACTGGTGTTGCCAGACACTGCTTGGAAATCTAGAGGATTTTGGAGGGATTTCACAAGGGATTGGTGTCCTGGTATGAGCTGGTAGGTTCATTTAGCTATCAAGATGAAGACATTAATGTTAGCTAATTTGTAGCCTCAGGCTGGAGAAGCTTGGGGGGTGAGCAGGTATATGCAAACCTACCCTAAAGGCCAAAGAAAGAGGTCGAAAAATCCAGTTTCTCAGATTTTTTTTTTTTTTTGAGGCAGAGTCTCACTCTGTTGCCCGAGATAGAGTTCCATGGTGTCAGCCTAGCTCATAGCAACCTCAAACTCCTGGGCTCAAGCGATCCTCCTGCCTCAGCCTCCCGAGTGGCTGGGACTACAGGCACGTACCACCACACCTAGCTAATTTTTTTTTATTTTTAGTACAGACAGGCTCTCACTCTTGCTCAGGCTGGTTTCCAACTCCTGACTTCAAGTGATCCTCCTGCCTCAGCCTCCCAGAGTGCTAGGATTACAGGCATGAGCTACCACACCCCAGCCTCTCAGAAATATTTAATAGGGACTTATATGAACAGAAGCAATGTTTCAGACAAGTAGATCCCTGAGTGGATCCCGCACCTACTCTCCAGAAAAGTATCCTTTATGTAGCAAGCTTCTAGAGTCAAGACATGTGCAGCTGGTCATGTCTCAGACTTACCTTGCCAAAACTCATGACCACTGGAGAGGTTAGATAAGCATCCTTATGAAGGGTTATCTATGCTACAGGCATTGTTTAAAGACCTTGCTGCAGAACACCTTGGCATGCAGGTCAAACAGCAGTCATCATGGCAGCTTTGCTTCAAGATGGCATCACTCTTGCCACTCAACAATAGGCTGTTATCCTACAAAGTTTTACGACTTTAAGATTACCTATGCTATTGTTTCTTTTTTAAAAAAATTAATTTTGGAGTGTTGCTTTCTTTTTTGAGAAATCTGAGTAGCTAATAGATCTAATGCCTATAAAAGTTTTATGCATTCACTAAATAACTATTTATTGAGCAACCTCTATGCACCTGGGAATACAAAGACTCTAAAAGGCAGTCTCTGCCTTCAGGTGGCATAAAGTCTATTGTAGGAAATAGGAAAATATGGTAAAGGGGACAGTCAGGGCAGGCACAGGGTGTATTAAAGCCCACAGGGGGCGCACCTAACCCAAGTGGAGGTGAGGTCAGGGACTGCTCCCCAGAGGAGGTCGCTGACAGTTCCAGACCATAGCTGTTGTCCCCTGCGATAGCAGTAGGCCACTTCAGTTCAGTGACATGGAGAACAAACCCCGTTTTATTATTGCTAGATCGGGCTGAGAATGAGTTAAGGTTAGAGATAATCAAACTAATAAAAAAAACACTAGGATTTTTTAAGAACTTGACAGGATCAATAAATATTAAAAATCAATTAAATAGACAAATTTGTAGGTTTGTTTTTTTTTTTAATGAAAGCAAAAAAGAACTAGGTTGTCCAGTGCCTTCAGACTAATGTTCAGGGTTTAGCATGGCTCCAGAGGGTTTTGATAATCTAGTCCACGCTTCCCTCCCTTTCCCTACATTCTGCCCTTTCCTCCCTGTGACGGTACACATCCCTTCTTTTCCCCAGAGGACGAGGTACACTGCCAAGATGACTGGATTGGAAGGCTTCAATTTCCAGCTGCCCCACTGTTCCTGTGCCACAACCCCTGATTTATTGAAGAGCTAGAGCCAATTTTCTCATAGAATGTCGTACATTTTGGATTTGTCTGATTCTTTCCTCACCATGTTATTTTATTTGTTGCTTTAGTCTCTGTATTTCTAGAAAATGGAAATTATATTTAAAGCCTTAACAGCTTCACGTGAAACATTTTTGGCAAGAATATTTCCTAGGTGATTATATAGCCTTCACAGGAGGCACAGGTTGTTCCACCATTATTGACGCTAAGTTTAATCACGTGTTTAAGGTGGTGACAACCAGATTTATTTATACTGTGTAAAGGTACGTTTTCTCTTCAACAATTAGCAAAGTGTTTTGTGGGGTAATATTTTGGCAACTTAGAAATATCTTGTTTCCCATTAGACTTTCATGTAATGGTTTTAGGATATATTGATGATGTAGTAACTTTAAATCAGTTAGTATGGCGGGAAAATGGTAATGTTTTAATTCTTTCATGTCTTTTACATTTATTATCAGACAGTCTTCTGTGAAAGCCAGCTTTCTCTTAATACCACTCCTCCTAAAAAGGCATAAGACATGCTTAATTCTTTCCCTTTAATTACCAATTCTCAGAGTAAGGATACTTAGGAGTTGCGTAATTGTCACTTCCAATGGTGGCTCATTAGTTTTTGTTTCTCATTTTTTGATTATCATTATGGACTTCAGGATTTTATGCAGTCAGAGTGTTATAATAATTACAGTTGTTATTCTTTCTTGATGTCAAGTTGCTCAAAGAAAGCTGTTTCAAGCTAGTACCTGTGTTTTGGATAGTCCCCATTTGTCTTTGCTTTTTGGGACAATAAGATGTCCAAGGTTCACCTTATACTTCCCCTGCCCCAGTCATTTCTCAAAGAAGCTCTGTGAAAAATCTCTTTTTCAGGACTAGGGTAATTCAAATGTTCCATCACATGAGAGGTGTTGGGTAAGACTCTATATTCATAATACCGGTGGTTGACAATAGGTGGCATTTGGGCTGATAACTCTGCTTAGCTAGGGAATGAAACGTTCATATTTCTCTTGGTATATATTACAGGAAAAAAAAAATCTTTCCCCTACCCTCTTACTTCAGTAGCTGAGGCATGTTGATTAAACTGACAAAAGACAGGTTAATAGGAGAAAAGTTTTATTATGCATACACATAAGGGTTTTAAAAGAAAGAAGTTAAAAGCCCAAAGAAGCAGTTAGATCTGGGGGCTTATATACCATTTTAACAAAAGGTGGTAACGTGAGAAGAGGCTAGAAAAAAGAAAAAGGGGGTTGGGCTTCCCCTGGAGGGTAAATTGTGGAAAAGCTACTAGGAAAGGAAAGGTAAATAAGAGAGAGTTGCTTAGTAAGGTGTGTAATGCAGGTAAGACTCCTTTCCTCTTCCTGGTATGGGAGAGTTGGTATACCATTAAAAATGGAAATTTATGGCCAGGCGCGGTGGCTCACACCTATAAACTTAGCACTCTGGGAGGCCGAGGTGGGTGGATCGTTTGAGCTCAGGAGTTTTAGGCCAACCTGAGCAAGAGCGAGACCCCGTCTCTACTAAAAAGAGAAAGAAATTGGCCAAACAACTACAAATAGAAAAAATGAGCCAGGCATGGTGGCGCATGCTTGTAGTCCCAGCTACCAGGGATGCTGAGGCAGGAGGATAGCTTGAGCCCAGGAGTTTGAGGTTGCTGTGAGCTAGGTTGATGCCACGGCACTCACTCTAGCCCAGGCAAGAGAGTGAGACTCTTGTCTCAAAAAAAAAAAATTACATCACCTTTATAATGAGAAATTTATGCCCTGCTTTTAGGCAGATAGGGGGAGGGTGGAGAGTTCTTCCTGAGTCTGCAGTTTCTCAGTTGCCTCCAGCTCAAAAGTAATCCCTACGCTAAAGTCTAATATTTGGGGTGGCATGGTCTCATACTCTTCGATGTTAACGTGGATTACTTTGTCAATGGAAGAGAAGCCAAACTGTGTAAAATAATTTAAAAAGGTTTATTCTGAACCAAATTTGAGGACCATGGAGCCACACCTAAGAAGCCTTGAGCAAGTGACCTCACTGTGGTTGGGTTACAGTTTGGTTTTATATTAATACATTTCAGCAAGACAGGAATTACAGGTAAAGTCAAATCAATACATGGAAGGCATACATTAGTTTGGCCTGAAAAGGGAGGACGTTTTGAAGTGGGGGGGGTTTACGAATCACAGGTGGGTTTAGGGATTCCTTAGTTGACAATTGGCTGAAAGAGTAAGGCTTTGTCTAAAACACAAGGAGTCAGCTGAAAGAAATGCTTGAATTAAGATAAGGGTCTTCTATCTTTCATGTGATGCTAAATCAGAATCAGCTTGGGAAGTAAACCATATTATATAAGGTTAAAAAAACCTGTTCAGTGAGATTTTATCATTTGTAGGTGTGACTCACCAGGCCCCCATAGAAAGGAATTTGGAGAAAAGAAAAAGATCAGAGTTTAGTCCTTAACTTTTTTGCAGCTGTTATTTTATTACTTATTGCAGTTACTTGTTTCTTTCTTTGCTATTAGATGATCAGCTCCTTAAGAAAAAGACCTGTCTTACCCGCACAACCTCAGCACAGAACTCAGGCATTGAATATTAGGGGACCTGATCATACCTCTCTACCAGCCCATAAATGCTGTGGACATGGAAATCAGACATTCAACTTCTTAGAATTATTTTAAAATCAGTAACTAGCTTGATGACTTCTAGTGTATGGTCTTTATGCCAACTTTATTGTGATTGTGCAGGGATCTTCTCTTCCACCTCCATTCTAAGATGCATTCACGGTAAGTTAAGCGTTATTATTTGCAAAAGGGACTGGATTATTTTATGTATGCGTCTAATTTTTTTGTCCTCCCCGGTTTCTTTGCACTGAAAACAAAAAAACAGGCAAAGAAACAAATCCCAGTAGCATTCTGTTCCAAGGTGAAAGTTTTTTTTTAAGCCATTAAATTTTTTTTTAAACCAAATTTACTATTGCTTTTTCTCCCACTATACTCACATCATTACCCTATTCTGCAAACACCAGTAGCTGGTTTCCACTTAATGTCTAGGCATAAAACCATTGTTAAACATTCGAGACTTTGCCACAATTTGCATTTTTTTTTAAAAACTAGGTAACTATTCCATGATAGAGATATGCAAGGTCTAGTTGTTATACATCTCCCTCTTCCCAAGTATTTTGCAATCAGAGCCCTGTGTTTTCAAAGCTCTTTGCAAAACTAAACACATGGGTTCTCAGAAGACACCGGGCCAGGGAATGCTTTCAGCCCGGTCCCAATCTCGCCCCTCAAAGCGTGGGACGGGAAAAGCCGCACCACAGGAAATAACTGAGGGCTGCCAAGGGCCGTCGGGGGCCGCCAGGCTCGGGAGGGCGGGCGGAGATCCAGCCCAGCGCCGCAGGAGGGGCTCGAGCTCTCCGCGGCGCCGCGCTCGCCGGCCTCGCCTTCCCCGCCCTCCCGGCGCGGCCGCGTCGTCCGCCCGAATCCGGGTACCGCCGGCGCATCGGGTCGGCCCCTTCCGGCGGGAACCGGCGCGGCATGCGGCTGCCGCGGCTACTGCGGCTCGGGGGCCTTCGTGCCTCCGCAGGCCTGGCGGCCCCGGCCACCCACCGCCGGCTCCTGGCCCGCCCCCGGCCCCGCCCCGGCCTCGCCCCCAGCCCGGGGCCGCATCTCTGGGCCGTAGCCACCGCCGCCGCCGCCGCCAGCCTACACGCGCGGCCGGCTCGCGCCACCGCCATGGAGTGCCCCGGAGCGGGTGAGACCGGGCTGCCGAGCGGGCCGGGGGGGCGACGGGAGCCGCGGGGGCTTGGGCGCCGCTCTGCGCTCGGCCTCGGGGAGAGCTCGGCCCCGCGCCGGCCCCGCTCCGAGTCTCCCTCCCCGTCCGCCGGGACTCAGTGTAGCACGGGGCAGCCCAGTTTGCAGCCCCGGTGTGCTCCGTGCTGCGGCGACGGAGCGTCGTAATGCACGCTTTGCGGGCACCGCAGAAGGCGAGGGTGTGAGCCCATCCTTAAGTTTCAGTTTTGTTTCTCCCTTTCTCATCCTGTGACCCTTAGCGCAGAGTTCATGCCAGCACACCTCCTCTGACGACGTTGGTGTGGTAATCAAAACCCAGAACAAAAGCGATTTTATCGCAAATGTTAAATACCTGAACCACCGTGCTGTCCCATTTAGGATTTTGCGCTAGGTTTGGAAATGACCGCTTTTAAAAGTGGCGCCAAATCTATACTAGCGGCCCGGAATGAATTTCCAGCTTGGGTCAGCTTTTGCTGCGTGCTGAACTTCATGGGTAGAGCGAGTTATGGGTTGGACTTTTGATGAAAGAGGCTAAAAACCAATTATTGAAGAGGTGCTTTGCTGCAAGATTTTGACAGCATAAACATATATAAAGGTGTAAAAAGCATCAGACGTTAAAATGTGTTACATAAATAGCCATTAACTAGAGTGGATATGTTTACAATTGTTATGCTAAGGGGTTGATTAGGACCTTGTGGGCGGATGTCTACGGCATGAGTTTTTGAGATGCATTTATAAAACGCAGAGGAATGGAGATTGTTAAGGAGAGGAGTCACACCCCAGTTCCTTGTTTAAGTGTTGGGGCCTTGCAGTTCAGGATGCTGTCAGCATCTGTATCTTTTCCTTACATTAACAAAGTTTAAGTTGTTTGTGGAGGTTACAGCTTCCTTTCATTACTTTTTAGATACTACTCACCTGTTTTGCCCATCTCCCCCTAATTGGATCGTACTTTTGTCCCCTTTTTATGATGAGGAAACCAAAGCTTGAGGGTCAAGTGAGTTGTTGAATATTGCACTGCTCTCAACATTTATCCAGATGTGAGATGCTACTATTTTTAGCAGCAAAGGCAGGAGGAGAATGGATGGCATTGGCTCTGTCTATTGGTTCTTGGAGAACCAACTTAACTATTTACCTAGCAGAGAGATTAGAGTCTTGCTTTTTTTGCTGCGTTAATAATTCCTATCTATTAATACAAAAATTTTTTCAATTCTATAACTTAATAGAAGATAGTTTGTATTTCAAGCTCTAGACTCTTGATTTTGACATAACATTGCAGTCAAGTTTAATATGCTTTATTTAACAAGATGGAAAAGGATGTGGAGCAAGTGATATTATGCCTCAGTTTTTATTTTCACATCAAATCAAAATACCTTAGAACATTCATCCTGTGAAAATGAGAGAATCTATGATGTGCTGAGGTTGCCATCAAATATCGAGAATTATTTTTCATGGGCACTCAGTTTTTTGTAGTGTAACCTGATTGATTAATTGATTGATTGAGAGAGGGTCTTGCTTTGTCATTTGTTGCCCAGGCTGGAGTGCAGTGGCATGATTACAGCTCACTGTAACCTTCAACGCCTGAGTTCAAGCCATCCTCCTGCCTCAGCCTCCTGAGTATTTGGGAGTAGTAGAGGTGTGTGCTGCTACACCCAGCTAATTTTTCTATTTTTCGTGGAGATGGGATCTTGCTGCATTGCCCAAGCTGGTCTTGAACTCCTGAGCTCAAGTGATCCTCCCGCCTCAGCATCCCAAAGTACTGAGATTACAAGCATGAGCCACTACTGTGCCTGATTCTTTTGCTTTTTAATAATTGAATTTCCAGAAAAGCATATTTGCATCCATGTATTTTTATGAGACTGACGCGCTACCGGCTGCGCTAAGAGAGCGACTGCAGCCATGTATTTTTAACTGAATTTCCGATGTTTAATGTTGGAGAGAAACTACTTAAAAGTCTTTATGGAAGAAAAAATAAAGGGCAGAATTTATGGAAATAAGAACATGTATGTGATATTGTTAAAAATAAACATGAAAAAGACTGACAAAACCTTGTTGGTTTGTTCAGGTAGTACATTTCTTAAGAGAGATTAATTTATATTGAATCAGCTGAGTTGTTTTCATTTAGAGTATGAGTTTAAAAAAATAAGTTAAATAGTCCTTTTTTTTGTGATGTATTAAAGGAGAAATTCATTCCGATGAGTGTGAAAATGTGTCAAAGAAAGAGAAAATGTCAGAGGAATTTGAAGCCGATACTATGGATCCTGTGGTAGACCTGCCGTTTGCTACTATAGATATTAAAGATGATTGTGGAAGTAAGTATTAAGTAAAGATGTATTTAGAAGCAATGGATAGTAAATTTATATATATATTTTTTCCTTAATTATTTCACTTTAAATACTCATCATGTTCTTGAGTTTTAGTTTTTGTTGTCTATATCTATTGTGAGAACTATCACAGATAATATTAAGACATGTCTCTCAAAATTTTGAGCCAGATGATTCTATAATGTATAAGCTACTTCTGAAAATAATGGGCCAGATCATTCCATGGTTTATAACTTCCTTCATTTATTCTGGAGCCACTGATAATTTCAGCTGTGCCTATTTATCTAACAAATGTTTATTAGCTGTTTGCTATGCACCAGGTGCTTGGCTAGGCCTTAGGAAGGTCCCTCGGTGGACAAGACAGGCGTTATCACTGCTCTCATGGAGCTCAGCAGGTAGTGTTGAAAACAGTTAAACTTTTAATTCCTTTTATTTTTATTTTTTTATTTTTTTTAGAGACAGGGTCTTACTCTGTTGCTCAGGCTGGAGTGCAGTGGTACCATGATAGCTCACTGCAGTCTTGAACTCATGGCCTCAAATGATCCTCCCACCTCAGCCTTCTGAGTAGGTAGGACTACAGGCATGTGCCACCATGCCCAGCTAATTAAAAACATTTTTTGGAGAGATGGGGATCTTGATATGTTGCCCAGGCTGGTCTCGAACTCCTGGCTTCATGTGATCCTCCTGCCTGGACCTCCCAAAGCGCTGGGATTACAGGCATGAACCACCAGGCCGGGCCAATTAAACTTTTAATTAAATGTACATTTATTGGATTGATTCAGTCCTTGAGAACTTTGTTCACAATCTTTAGGGAACCAGTGCTTACTTGATTGAAATACTGCTGGAACTATATAGATATCTAAATCTACATTTCGTGTCGTTGTAAAAACAATGCTGTATTTAATATTTGGGGCTACCTTCACTGAAAATGTTACAGATTTGCCTGTTATCCAGGTTGTTCGTAGGAAAATAAAGAAAAGCATCAGTGTATTCAGCAAATATTTACTGACTACATGCTCTTGCCATTCATTGTTCACAGCCTTCTATGAAGCCTGGCTATGATTTGATGTAGTTTTTTTGTGACTGTGGTTCTAACATGGGAGGCTTAAAAAGAAATTATCTACTTTAGTCTCTTCATTCTGAGAAGAGGAAAATGAGACTTAGAGAAGTTACGTAAATTCACTAAATTCACACAGTTGAAAAGATCCAGTTATAGAATCTAATTGCTGATTTGTTAGTCGTTTCTTTGGTGAACATTTATAGCCAGGCATTGGGCTAGACATTGGAAATACTGAAACACAAGACAATCTTTACCCTCAAGAAGCTCACAGCTTCACTGGGTTACCAGTATGTTAACAATTATAATCTCACAAGATGAATATCATACAGGATGCTCTGGGAGCACATGGAGTGGGGTTGTATGTGGGGAGGCATCTAACCTGGGTATGGGAGTAGAGGGTGTCCAGGAAGGCTTTCCAGAGGTTTGGCAAAAGTAGAGGCTTGGAGGATGATTATGAACTATATCCAGGACTCTTGAACTTACCTGATCATCAGAATTTTCTGCAGAGCATTGTAAAAGTACAGATTCTTTTCTTCCACCTTTGCATCAGGCCAGTGAATGATCTTTTTGTTTTGTTTTTTAAACATCCAAGGTGATTCTGCGGCTCAGCTCCAAAACCACACTACTATCACACTTTCTTCCAGATGCAGTGAACCTGGTTTATATTTTGGGGAGATTGTAAGGAGACAGATGCTTAAAATGTATTAAGTCCTGGTATTTTATTGATCAGTCTTTCCCGTTCTGTAATCCAAGGGAAAAGGAAGCAGGAAGAGGTGTTTGCTCAGCCAGAGCATGTGTTTCCCATCTTTTCCTTCACAGCTGGTCTGGAGAGAAGAACAGCGCAGCTGTTTAGGGAGACCTTCATTTGAAGAATTTGCATACCTGTTAAGTAGAAGAAGATACCTTTTGGAACAAAGAGGCAAGAATAGCAGGGATTTAACATTTTCCTCTTAACACATCAACTGCCATGTGAGTTGTATTTAACTCGCTCAGGTTTTGAGCCTGGGACCTCGTGAAGCATATGTAACTCATGTCTCTTCACTTTGGGAACTGTTTTTCAAATTGCATATAACGCATACACAGAAAACAATGAAAAATAACAATTTTTTCATTAAATTAGAAAGGATTGTTTTGTTTTCGAAGTTTTTATTCTATTTTCATAGTTTTAAAACACACTATGGCCCCAAGCAAAAATTTTTTTTTCTTAGTGTGGCAGTCAATGTATTAATTTCCTACTCGGTTGAGCAAATAAAGTGAATATGTCTGAAAAATTCTATCACTTCCTTCTGATTTTATTACTGTCTCCAATTTGGCTATAAAATGAAGAATTTTCATGAATAATCGTGCCCTGTGTGCCCATGGTAGGTACCACCCCTCCCCCACTTCTTTCCTCTGAGCCTTTTTCCAGTCTTCTGAATCATTTCTGTCGGAGCGCTCATAAGTTAGACTGGAACAAGAAATGACAGTGTTTGCTGTTCTGCCTACAGGTACTTCTGACTCATACGTATCTTACACATACCTAATATATATGAACAAACAGCTTCTACTAGAGATGGATAGCAAGATACATCCAGAATCCCAGAGAACAAATAGTATTTCCATAGCCACTGTATTCTTGTATCTCTACTGGTGAGGAGACCAGTGGTCACTAGGGCCAGAAGAGGGAAGGGGATGGGTATGTTGGTGGCCTGCATTCCCTTCCTGCTCTGAAAGGGACAGCTGCTGCTTCAGCGGCTAGGCATTGGGAAGGGTAGCCAGTCCTTCATACGAATATCTTTGTAAGATGTGGTATAATTCTTATCAAAGAAATAATGTTATCCATGTATATTAGGGGCTCAGGCCAGTCCACAAAAGTTTATTTTTAACTATTAATATATAGTATTATACTGCTTTTTGATAGTTGAGGCTTTATGAGTTAGAATTCTTTGTGGGTGAGTCTAGACTCCAAACCACCATGTACAATATTACTTTTGTGGGAAGATGGATTTCAAATACCACGCTCCAACTTATACATGGCAGTGTGATATAATGGGAGAAACAGAAAACTTGTGTTTTAAGTTTTGGTTATTTCATTTTCTACTTATGTGACCTTGGACACTTGGAATGTGGACAGTAATTCTCTCCTGCTTACTTCATAGTGTTGCAATACAGATAAGAGATTATGTAAGAAAGCAGTTAAAAACATTATGTACAAATATTATTTATAAAACCTTTGAAACATACCCCTTAGTTATTTGGGGACAACTTATCCTCTCAAATTTTTTTTTTTTGAGACAGAGTCTAACTCTACTGTCCTGAGTAGAGTGCCGTGGCGTCAGCTTAGCTCACAGCAACCTCAAACTCCTGGGCTCAAGTGATCCTCCTGCCTCAGCCTCCAGAGCAGCTGGGACTATAGGCATGCGCCACCGTGCCCAACTAATTTTTTCTATATATTTTTAGTAGAGACAGAGTCTCGCTCTTGCTCAGGCTGGTCTCGAACTCCTGAGCTCAAAGGATCCGCCCGCCTTGGCCTCCCAAAGTGCTAGGATTACAGGTGTGAGCCACCGCGCCTGGCCCTCAATTTTTATAGCATTTACTAAATCACTAAGGCACAAATAATAAAATTCTTTGCAAACTAGAAACTACTAACTAGTTTTTGCGAAGTGACATTTTTATAGAAATGTACAAAAACTGGGAGTTTTGTTGCCAACCCTTAAACTGTAAGGTGTAATAATAGTGTTTGTGCCTCAAAGAATAGTTTGTGGCTTGAATGGACTTACTTTGACTTTCTCTTATTTTTTAGTTGCATGGAAATTTAATCAGTCTCCTTCACTTGCTCCATAGTCGATAGCGACCTTAAAATTCTCAGGTTGCTGATTGTTGCCTGTGGTTCCTTCAGTTTTCTTCTACATGTGGAAATTGTGAGTTAATTGCCAAGAAATTCTTGCTGATAGAAACCCTTGCAGAGGAATAAGGATAGTAGTGCTGACAAGAACATCATGGGAAGTGAAGTCCTTTCTAGTAAGAAAACTCCTAAATTGGCTAATTTAGTGTCTCTCAGTTGTCAACTGTTTGACCTCCGGTGTGGGTGCAGGATCATGATTAGGCAGCAGGTGGTGTGGCCGGGTGAAACGGGTCTTTACGTTTTTTGGCTAGTCTTATTTTTAAGAAGAGACTTTTTACTAGAATTATATATTAGAATATTAAATGTATTAAAATATTGTATTATAATTAAGTATTAGAATATAACATATGTTAGAATATAAAAACGTATTAGAAAAAATTCAAATGTATGTACAAAAGAAAACCTTTTAGAAATAGCGAGGAGACAGTACAACCTATGCCACATCTTCGGTTCCATAGGTTGGACATGTTCCAGGAGAAAATCCAGCATTAGTGAGTGGTTGACCTTGACCTAGATGGGTCTTGTCTCTTTACAACTGTGGCCCCCAACCCGGTATGGTCCATGGCCTGTTAGGAACCGGGCCACCCACAGCAGTGGGTGAGTAGCGTTGTTAGCCATCCCTCCCCACCCCCACCCAGGTCCATGGAAAAATCATCTTCCATGAAACTGGTCCCTGGTGCCAGAAAGGTTGGGGACTGCTGCTTTACAAAGCAAGTGTTGTGAGTCAATTGGTTAGTAACCCAGTAACCCATCCAGAAAATATTTGCGGTTGCTGTTATAATATTCTGCGTCTGAAAGTTGAATGGGTGTCTGCAGTAGAGTCATTCTACTGCTAATGTGAGTAGCTTAGAATGCGTCCCACAGTGTGAATTTGTGGACAGCTTTAGTTTAATTGATTTCTAGTCTCTCAAGAGAATCACAATTCTTACTGTCAAACCACATTTAAGTCAAGATTCAAAAGAAAATATTTGAGAGTTTTTTTTAGTTACATGTCTTTCCTAAGTGTGAAATTCAGTTCTCCTTATATTGAAATAATTATAATCCTTATTTAACCTCACATGGAATTCTAATCTTGTAATTATTGGAGATTTTAGAGATATGGGAGATTATTTTGTTCCTTATTTATTAACTAATACTATTGTTATATTTTTCAAACTACTCAGACTCTTAAATATTTAAAAACACAAATTGAAACTTACCCTTACCTAAAAAATATTTTTCATGGAAAAATGCCATATCAAATAAAGATTAAATCTCAATACAGATATAGTGATTATCCTGAGTCAATTAAAAGAAAGATAAATTATGTTCGGTATCCTTCCTATAATTAATTGGGAAGGCATACACTATATATTCCAAATTTTATCACAAAAGGGCTTAAGGCAAATATTTGTCTCAAATAATATAAAAAGTTGATATCTTTTTTCTTTTTTAATTAAAAATAAAATCATGAATAAAAATCAGAACAAGTTCAAGAGATACATAAATTCAACACATTTATTGAGTGTGTTATATACCAGGTACTATTAATGGTGCTGAGTCAAGGATGTAGAAAATAAAATTCAACAAGTAAACAAATACATGGGGCCGGGCGCGGTAGCTCACGCCTGTAATCCTAGCTCTCTGGGAGGCCGAGGCGGGCGGATTGTTTGAGCTCAGGAGTTCGAGACCAGCCTGAGCAAGAGCGAGACCCCATTTCTACTAAAAATAGAAAGAAATTAATTGGACAACTAAAAATAT
>CAUYSK010087663.1:0-18235 GCA_963575035.1 Avahi laniger | reverse complement strand
GTATATGCATGCACAAAGAGTGCAATGTGCACCACCCAAATGATGGACATATTTGAAACTCGGACTTAGGGAGGGAGGTGGGGGCAAGGGCAACATATGTAACAGAAACATCTGTACGCCCATAATATGCTGAAATAAATTAAAAAAATTAAAAAAAAAAAAAAACAATTACTGAATAAAAACCTCACTTCCCAAAAAAAAAAAAAAAAAAGAATTGATAATAATGTAATTTACTTTGTACTGAGTCATAGGCTCAAAAGTTGCATCAACTTTCTCTTCCTAAGGCCTTGTAAATTTTAAGTTACTGATAAGAAGGAAAAATGAATGATTCTCATAGAGACCATTCCTCTCAACCTCTCGCTTTCCTTTCTACTGACGTCCCCCTCTGCATACAACCAATATAAATGGGGGTTCCCACGTGGAAAGGATTCTGTACCATGTTCCACCCAAGTTTCTTGGTGAACTCACTCACCTCCACTCACTATTCCCCACCTGAAAGGTCAATCGTAGTAAATCAGATGCAGCAGAGAATAAGGAGAAGGATGCACACTGCCACAATGTCCCATGCTATTTCACCGCTCTTTCCAATTTAGCCTTCCTTCCCACCTATCAGGAACACCTAAGTCAGTGTGTCTGGGACACAGTCAAAAATCACATCAGAAGCACCTAAAGATCTGGTTGGCAATGTGGATCACTGTGTCCTACTGCAGACCTACTGAATCAGAAATGAGGGTGGGGTGGCCAGGAATCAGCATCCAGCATCTTGAATAAGCTCCTCCTATCACTCTTAGCATATCGACCTTTAGAACCAAGGAAGCAGTGAAAACACAAAATAAATAGTCCAGGTCTTCTGGCTGACAATCTAGAGCCTAAATAATTGGGTTTCCTAGGCATCCTGGACACTGTCTAGCAAATCCTTTATTCTCTCCCTATCACAGAGGCAGAGCTGAGGGCAGGGCATAAGAGGTGCCCAAGACTTGACTGAGAAAGCAGGCAACCATGACTTCCTTTAAGTGCAACACACCCCTCCCCAACCAAGGGCATCCTACATCGCCCAGCCTCCAGTTGTAAAGCCTAGCTCTGCCTTCGCTCCACCTGCCTTGATCCTATAGGATTCCCATTCTGTCTGATTCAAGAAGCTATTTTTATTAGTCTAAATATGTGTCTTTGACTAATTCAAGAGGGAGTTTGTCCACAATGCTCTCTTCCCACACTGAATTCTCCTTTCTCTCCTTCCCTCTAGCCCCATTCTTTCCTGACTTTCTCTAGCAGTTGTCAGTGGCTTTAGAGAAGAAAGTCTAATTGAAATTACCTCATAACTTGTTCTTAATAACTAACTGGATTTTAGCTCAATATCAGAGTCAGTCCTTACTGTGGCTATCCTTTATAGCTAACACACTGGGAATTGGTTACTTGAAAAGAAAGGGGTGGAGTACCATAAATTTCTTCTTAGACTACCCTCTTATGAAAATAAACTTATTTTTGAGCATTGTGATGAATAAATAACACAATTACATTTTATATGATCACCAAGGCTAGTATTTGCCTTAAAAACATTGCTAAAGGGCAATATTGCTTGCTTCAGCAGCACATATATTAAACCTAGAATGATAGAAAGAAGATTAGCATAGCCCCTGTGCAAGGATGACATGTAAATCTGTGAAGTGTTCCATATTTTTCAGCAGAAATCTTACAAGCCAGAATGGATTGGGGTCCCCTTTTTAGTCTTCTTAAACAGAATACCTGCCAGCCATTTTGTATCCTAGAAAAACTAAGTTTCAAAAATGAAGGAGAAATAAAGTATTTCCCAGACAAGCAAACACTTTGTCACCACTAGACCTTCCCTATAAGAAATGGTTAGAAATGCTCTAAACATTGAATAGATTAGTCGATACCTACCAGTGTGAAAATACCAAAAGTTAAAACTCACAACTCTTATAAAACAGTAACACAAGGGAAATAAACAAAATAACTAGGTAACAATCAACATAACCAGAACAGTATCTCATACATCAATATTAACATTAAACATAAACAGTCTAAATGGCCCCACTTAATAGATATAGATTGGAAGAATGGATTTTAAAAAGCACACATACACCCCAAATAAGTGCTATCCAAGAAGCCCATTTAACTTGCAAAGATTCTCATAGAATCAAAGTAAATGAGTGTAAAAAAAATATTCCATGCAAATGGAAACCAAAGGTGAGCAGGAGTAGCTATTCTTATATCAGATAAAATAGACTTTAAACCAACAATGGTTAAAAAAAATACAGTCATTACATAATGATAAAGGGATCAATTCAGCAATAAGATATAACAATCCTAAATATATATGCACCTAACACAGGAGCTACCAGATTCATGAGACAATTACTACTAGATCTAAGGAAAGAAATAAACAGCAACATCACAATAGCCATTACCTGACTTTAAATTATACCACAAGGCTACAGTGGTACTAGTATAAAGGTAGATACAACATGGTACTAGTATAAAGGTAGACACACACAGAAGGGTAACAGAATAGAGAACCCAGCAATAAAGCCATATAGTTATAACCAACTGATTTTCAACAATGCAAACTAAAATATACATGGGGGAAAGGATGCCCTATTCAATAAATGGTGCTGAGAAATTTGGATAGCCACATACAAAGGAATGAAATTGGATCCCTATCTCTCACCATAAACAAAAATTACTTAAGATGGATTAAAGACTTAAATGTAAGACTTGAAACAAAAATTCTACAAGAAAACATAGGAAAAACTCTTCTGGACATTGGCCTAGGCAAAGAATTTATGACTAAGACCCCAAAAGCAAATACAGCAATAACAAAAATAAATAAATGGGATATAATTAAACTAAAGTTTCTGCACAGCTGGGGAAATAATCAACAGAGTAAATAGACAACCTACAGAATGGGAGAAAGTATTCACAAACTATACATCCAACAAAGGACTGATATCCAGAATCTACAAAGAACTCAAACAAATCAGCAACAAATAGCCCCATCAAAAAAGTGCACTAAAGACTCATACACTGTTGGTGGGAATATAGACTAGTACAACCTCTATGGAAAACAACATGGAGATTCCTCAAAGAACTAAATGTAGATCTGCCATTTAATCCAGTAATCCCACTACTGGTATCCACCCAAAGGAAAAGAAGCCATTTTATAACAAAAGGACACCTGTACCTGAATGTTTATTGCAGCACAATTCACAATTACAAAGATATGGAATCAACCTAAGTGTCTCTCAACTGATGAGCGGACAAGACAATGCGGTATATACATACCATGAAGTACTCAGCCATAAAAGGAATGAAATGTCTTTTGCAGCAACTTGGATGGAACTGGAGCCAATTATCCTAAACGAAGATCTCAGGAATGGAAAAGCAAGTACCACATGTTCTCACTTGTAAGTGGGAGCTAAATGAGGGATATACATGATCATAAAGTGGTTAATGGACATTGAAAACTAAGAAGAGGGAAGAGTGGGTGGGAACTGAAGGATATAAATCTATCTATTGGGTACAATGTACACTATTCTGGTGACAAGTACACTAAAAGCCCTCACTTGGGCATTATACAATTTATTCATGTAACAAAAAACACTTGTACCCCCTAAATCTATTGAAATAAACAAATAAAATTGTGAATAACATAGCTTCAGATAGTAAATCAGAATTCATCTCCACTGTGGAGACACTGTGCTTTCTTCGGCAAGTACAGTACCAAGGCTTGTGAATTTCATTTTGTTTATTTGAAATATCAACTAAATTGAATTTGGGACATTTTGTTTTATTGTGGATGGTTGAATAGTCAAGATTATTCCTTTAAAAATTGCTCACAGAAGTAGCTGTGATACTTTGATAAGTGAGCAGCACATTTCCAATGTGTTAAAATGTTTAAAATACATTGAACAAATGCTGCATCTCGTCTGAACTAGCAACCACACTTATCTCCTGTGATTATTAAAAAAATACAGCAGAATGAATTAACATATGTTGAGCAAACTGTTATGCAAATTTTGATATTTCCTCAACAGTACAAATCGATATGTAACTACCTGTTGTGGTAATTGATTTATAAGTGATCTTCTTAGGAAATTTGGCAATCACAAATTATGACACATATATAAAATAATAATTTATATATGTACCTATTATAGAAGATATATATAAATTCTATAAAATTAAAAAATAAAGATAAAATAAAGATAAAAGAAAAAACTAAACATAATGTTTTTATTATCCAGTGTTATTTAACCACTCGATGATAACCACAGTTAATATTTGGGTGACTATTGTTACAACCTTTTTTGTACCATGGTTTAATATGTATCTACCAATATATTTGTAGACCACTTTCTATCTGCTAAACTGTTTATGAAGATAAATAGGATCTTTCTTTCCTTCTAACTGGTTTTCACTTGTGTGTCGGAAAGCTGTTGGTATTTTACATACTTATTCTGTAAATGAACACCTTGCTGAACTCTTTTTAGTTGTAATTTTAATTACTTGTCTTGAGTTTTCCAAGTAGATCATTATACTATTTTTTTAAATATTTTCTTTTTCCCTGTTTATATTTGTATTTATTGAAATGTTATTTCAATTCTTACTGAAATGCCCAGAATCTTATCAAATAAGAATAGTGGATATCCTTTGTTATTCTTGGGATATTCTTATTTTTTTGAATTTCAAAGAAATTATTCTAGAGGTTTCTATTAAGTATGACATTGGCTATTGGGTTCAGACAGATCATCTTAATCACTTTAGTGAGATACTCTTCTAGGTCTACTAATATATTTTAAAATCAAGATTGACATTTATTTAAAGTCTTTGGGACATCTAAGATGCTCAAATCTACTTTTCCTTTGATTTTTTAATAAATTATAAATATATTTTCTAATAATAAAACATCCTTGAATTCCCGAAATCATCCTTTATACCATAGTTTAATCTTTTTAATACAGTGCTGGTCAATCCATTTGACCATATGGTCAATCCATATATTTGATATTATCATTCCGTTTCAATTGTGAGGCTTTTTCTAAAATGATTTTTAAATACCTTAATTATTTTCCTTATTGTAAAAGTACTACTTTAATATTGTAAAACATTAAAATAAAGGCACATGAGAAGGAAAAAAAAAAGTAGAATCCCCCTATGATCTTCCAGTGAAAATCATCCCTATTAATTCTTCAGCTTATTTTGAATTGAGCTAATTCCCTACTGAAAAATGTTTAGATGGTTCCAAGGTTTTTGCTATTATAAACAATATTTCAAAGAATAATCTTCTATATATACATACCTTTGCACATGTGGCAATATTTCGTTTAAATAGATTCCCAGGTGTAGATGTATTATGTTGTAATAGATATTGCTAGATTGTCATCGCAAAATATTGCACCAATATAAGCTGCCACCAAGTAAATAATGTGTAAAAGAGTAATTGTTTCCCCATATTTTTGGCCATTGATATTATTAATATCAATATTTTAATCATTGACAATGTGATAGTTGAAAAAGCTATCACATTGTTTTAATTTGTATTATTTTAATTAGTGGGAATAAAGATTCTTCATACATTTGTTAGTCACAAGTGTTCATTATTGTGTGACTTATCTCCTTATGAAATTTGCCTTTTTATATTAAATGGGTGTCTTTTTCTTATTAATTTTTAAGTGTGCTTTACGTGTAAGGCACATTGGCCTTTGGCTGCTGGTAGACAATTGAATTGCAAACAATTTCCTGTTTGCCATTTTTCTTTTCATTTTATACTGATTTTTGCTGAATACATTTTTTCATGTTATGTAACACAACTGTATGAGTCAGAATTCTTCAGAGAAAGAGAACCAATAGGAGAGCGCCACATATATAGGAAGAAATTTATTATGACGTACTGGCTTGTGCAACTGCAGCGGCCGAGAAGTTCCACTATCTACTGTCTGCGAGTTGGAGATCCAGGAAAGCCAGCAGTGTGCTGGAAGGCCTGAGAGCCAGAGAGCCAATTGTGCAGATTCCAGTCTGGGTCTGAAGGCCTGAGAAGCAGGAGTACCAAGAGCAAGAGAGGATGGATGTCACAGCAGAAGTAGTCAGAGTTAATTCCGCCCCCCTCTGCATTTTTGTTCTACTCAAGCCCTCAACAGATTGGGTGAGGCCCACCCACATTAAGGCCATCTGCTTTACTCATTCTACCAATTCGAATGCTAATCTCTTCCAGAAACACCCTCGCATATTTATCCAGAAATCATATTTAACCACTTATTTAAGCATCCACGGTCCAGTAAAGTCAACATGTAAAACTAAGCATCACAGCAGTGTTGTGTAGTACAGTGCCTAAAGTGAACTTAGACCTGAAGTCAAACTGACTGGGTTCAGAATTCCAGTTTTACCACCCACTGTGTGAACCTGGCCAGTTACTTAACCTCTGTTTCCAACCCTATAAAAGATACATAGTAAAAATAAATAAAATAAAAGCTTAAAACAGTGCTTAGCACTTAGAAAATATTGCTTTTATATTAATAGTTGCTTTTATAGATTTTTGTTGAGTTGGTTAGTTTTTTCCTTGTATGTATGTATGTGTGTGTGTATGTGTGTGTGTGTGTGTGTATATATATATATATATAAAATATATGCTAACTCTGTGGTCTACTTAGAATTTATATCAGTGAACCCAGATTCATTATTTTTCAAATAACTATATAATTTTCTCAGGACTATTTTTTCAAATAATCTCTCTTTATTTCATTGATTTAAAATGCTATCATATAAATTTCCATATATTTTAAAATTTATTTTCATGGTATCTCAGAATCACATTGTCATAACACATTTTAATATTTGGCAAGGAAGCTCTTTTATATTTCCCTATTTTAAAATTTCCTATCCATTGTTACATGTACATTCTTTTAGATAATCTTTAGAATCATTTTGTTAAGTTTCAAAAAAAGCATGTTGATATTTTAGAAATTGATTATAGATTTAGGCAGAATTTACATTTTTATAATGTTGATTGATTTATCCCACCTAAAGCCAAGTTCTTGTAGTTTTTCAAAAGCATTATTTAATCTGTAGTTTTCTAATCATTCTAATCAAAAGTAAAATAGCACATTTGAGTGTATTAAAGAATTTTAGAACACTTTTACCCTGTTCCTTTTACCCTCCACATTATACCTACTTCTCAGTCATTTTACTATTTCTGACATTTTATCTCAAGATTGTATATAATTGAAAAATAATGCAATATTAATCTTCTAAAAATAATTTTATATTTTATTTCCATAACCAGACTTAAACTATAAGTAGTTTCCAAATGTACAGGATGGAATTTGACTACCTTTCCATTATGAAGTTTTTTTAAAGTAGACTCCATTTTTTAGAGCAGTTTTAAGTTAACAGCAAAATTAAGTGGAAAGTACAGAGAGTTCCCATATACCCACTGCTCACACACAGGCATAGTTTCCCTGTTATCAACATCCTGCACTAGGGTAGTATATTTGTTACAATCTATAAACCTACATTGACAAGTCATTATAACCCAAAATCTGTAGTTTACATTAGGGCTCACACTAAGCACTGTTCATTCTATGAGTTTCAACAGCTATATACCGATATATTTAACCATTATAATCTCATACAAAATAGTTTCATTGCCATAAAAATCCACTGTGCTCCACCTATTCATCGCTCCCTCCCCTTTAATCCCAGGAAATCACTGATCTTTTTACTATCTCTATAGTTCTGCCATTGCCAGAACGTCATGTGGTCGAAATCATGGAGTATGTACTTTTTCAGATTGGTTTCTTTCGCCTAGTAACGTGCACTTAAGTTTCTTCCGTGTCTTTTTTCATAGCTTAATAATTCATTTCTTTTAGCAAAGAATAATATTCCATAGCTTGGACATACTACAGTTTATTTATATTAATACATTCACCTACTGAACAACATTTTGGTTACTTCCAAGTTTGAGTAATTATAAATAAAACTTCTCCAGACATCTGTGGGCAGGTTTTTGTGTGGACATAAGTTTTCAGCTCATTTGGGTAAATATCAAGGAACATGATTGCTGGATTGTGTGGCAAGAGTATGTTTAGTTTTGTAAGAAACTGCCAAACTGTTTTCCGAAGTGTTGGAAACACTCCATGTTGCATTCCCATCAGCAGTGAATGACAGTTTCTGTTGCTCTACATCCTTGCCATTATTTGGTGGTCTCAGTGTTCTGGATTTTGGCCATTCTATAAGTATACAGTGTTGTCTCCATTGCTTTAATTTGCAATCTTCTAATGACATATGGTGTTAAGCATATTTGCTTATTTGCCATCTGTATGTCTTCTCTGGTGACATATCTTTTGCCTATTTTCTAATTGGACTATTTATTTCCTGTTGCAGTTTTAAGAGTTCTTCACATCTTTGACCAACAGTCCTTTATCAGGTATGTCTTTTGCAAGTACTATCTCTCAGTTTGTAGCTTGTCTTCTTATTCTCTTGACAATATCTTTTACAGAGAAGAAGTTTTTAATTTTAATGAAGCCCAGCTTGTCAATTATTTCTTTTGTTGATTGTGCTTTTGATGCCATATGTAAAAAGTCATCATAAGCAAGTTTATCTAGATTTTCTACTATGTTATATGCTGGGGTTTTGCATTTTACATTTAGGACTACAATTCACTTGGGGTTAATTTTCGTGAAGGATGTAGGATCTATATCTAGATTCATTCTTTTGCACATGGATGTCCAGTTGTTCCAGCATCATTGATAGAAAACATTATCTTTTCTCCATTGTATTGTCTTTGCTACTTTGTAAAAGATCAGTTGACTATATTTATGTGGATATACTTCTGGGCTCTCCATTTGTTCCACTGATCTATTTGTCTATTCTTCTGCTATTTTAAATTTTATTGAATTCCAAAGATCATGGCCTATAAGATAGAAAATATATTTGTAGAAACTTGTTTTATAGCCTGGAACATAATTTTGTATACATTTTATGTATGCTTTTAAAAATGTATTCTTTAATTATTGGGTTCAGAGTTTGACCAATCTTAATTATTAAGATTTTTAAATCTTATTAATTTTCTTCTCAAGTGATTTATCAATGAGAGGTTTACTTAAAGCTTCCATTATTGTTGTGGAATGATCTTTTTGTGATTCTTTTGATATGTAATGTATATTATTTTAAAATATATTGTTAAGATTTTAGAAATTCAAGATTATCTTTTTTTTCTTTATGGTGAATTGCTCCTTTTGCCATCAGACAGTAACCCTATTTATTCCTATTAATGCCTTTTTGCCCTAATATCTATTTTGACTGATATTAATTTGGCTATTTCAGCTTTTTTTGAATTACTGTTTGCCTTTTATATCTTTTCAAACTTTTTATGACTTTTCTATATGCAATAAGTATAAACTGACTATGGTAAGATTATGTATTTTTATCTAATTTAATAATATATTTTGATTTACTTTTACCTTTTTACATGTTCTATTTAATATTCTTTCATTGCAGAGAGAGATGCTTTTTCTCTTCTTTCTTGCCTTCTGTTGGATGTATTGTTTTATCTTTACTCCCTTTTTTTCTCTTTACTGGTTGAAAGTTATTTTTTCCATCTGATGGTTATCCTTAAATTTTTAACACAAATATTTGAATTGACAAAGTCAGTATTTCTATCCTCTCCTTGAACAATACAAGGACTTTAGAATCCGTCTTCCATGTGTTTTGGTATCTAACATTTTCATTCAACTTTGTTTTTAAAACCCTACAAATTACTCGTCACTATTACTTTTTAGTCGTTATTTATTCAGATTACCTACATAAGTAAAAATTCCTTTGTCATCATTGTTTTCTTTTACAACTGAACACTTTCTAGGTTCAATTTCATTCTTCTTGAGGTTTATCCTTCAGTATTTTTTTCAGCAAAAGTCTGTTGGTAGTAAACGCTCAGTGTCCTGGTCAAAAATTTTTTTTATTTTATCCTCACTCTAATAATAATTTAACTTGGCATACAATTCTAATTGACAGCCATCTCACTCTTCAGTCAAGAATTTTTTTTTTTTTTTTTGGTCCTTTGGTCTCTAATATTACTATTGTAATTTAATTACTGCTATGCAGATAAAAACTCTTTTCTGTTTACATTTAAGATTTTTCTCTTTGCCTTTGATATTCTGCAGTCTTTTGTACAGTCTTTCTACATATGAATTTGTCTTTATCCTCAAGACTTGAATCTGAGGGATATGAAAATTATTCACATATTGCCCTCTTTTTGTAAGCTCTTTAAAAGTTCATACGTCCTAGGAGCTCTGCTTATAGTTCATCATAAATTAAACAGTCCTGGTCTAATTAGGGTATATGAGAAAGAAAATCAAACATTTTTAACAGAAAGTGATATGAGAAAAGCACCACAAAAGAATTTCAGAGTACTGGCTAACAAAGGATTAAGAAATTTCAGGGGGAAGTTATCATCAGTAGAGATGGCAGTTAAAAAATATTTAAAGAATCAGTAGGTTTTTTGACTAAAGAGAAGAAGAAAGTGAAGGAAATTACTCAGAAGAAGGAATACATAGAGGATAATTAGAAACTAGCCATTTGTATATCACTTAAAATAATTATAAACTAGGAAGAGGGAGATAAAGCTAAAAAATAGGGTGAGGTATTAGAGTAAACATCCTTGAAGCCAGGCTAAAGAACATAGATATTTTATCTGGAAAGCTATGAAGAGCTATTGAAGGTTCTAGGATAATGAGGTGACTTAACTGGCTATTTGCTTTGGGAAGACCAATCTGGTTCCAGAGGTGTGATGAATTGAAGAAAAAAAAGAGATGGAGAGGATGGAGGCCACTAAAAAGGCTATCCAAACTGTATTATCAAGAAATAATGAGAACCTGAATCACATAGAAGGGCAGCCTTAGGTTGTAGAGGGTAAATCAATTAAAAGTGCTGTTGCCGAATTGAATTTCTATAGGAAATTTTTTGTTCCTTCAGTCCTTATAAGTCATCTGCCCATGTGTCTGGACTCTGGACTTCCCATCATATGAAAATAAGCCCTGACCTCTACTCTAAAACAGAAACAGGACTCTGGTTTGCCTACCTACCTCTGATTTATGGCCTTGCTCTGGTCTCTGAGAACTTTCAACCTTAAATTTTTATTCCCTGAGTCACCCACACTCCAACAAAAAAGTGAATCATAAATAAGTTGGGAGGTGAAAAATAACTCAAAAAAAGAAATGAGAGGAAGACAGGTGAGAATGATGAGAACAGAAAAAAGAAAATATTTTGGAGTTACAGTGATTGAATGTTTGTACACCCCTAAAATTCATACGTTGAAATCCTGACCCCTAAAGTGATATTAAGAGGTGGTACTTTTGGAAGGTAATTAAGTCATGAAGGTAAAGCCCTCACAAATGGGATTAATGCTCTTGTAAAAGGTTCCTCAGACAGCTCTCTCGCCCTCTTTCCTCTGTGTCAGGCTATAAGAAGGCGGTCAGCAAAATGGCAGAGGGTCCTTCGTAGAACCCAAAACCTGCCCATATTGGCACCTGATCCCCACTCTCAGACTTCCAGCATCTGGCAATGGGAGAAATAAATTTTTATTGTTTATATGCTACCAATCTATGACACTTTGTTATAGCAACCCAATCAAGCAAGCTAAGACAGAAGTTTTGGGCATCTTGTATTTATTTGGGGACAAGATCTATGAACTTCTACATGGGTAAATTTGACCTTTTCCAAAAGATGCTGGGTATCGAATTAATCCAACTTGCTGTGTCTATTTTAGTCAGGAGCCTTCTTTTAGGCAGGATTCACAGGCTGGAAAATGCCAATAAGTTTCAGAGATTGGATGTTTTCCATGATCACAGTAAGTTCTTTTTTAGTCATTAACACTTGATCGCAGAGTGCTAATCAGGATGTCCCACTTGTCCTCTCTGCAGGTGAGAGGAGTGTGATGCCAGAATAATTTGTAAACCAGTTAGAATCTTCCAGCCTGGGATTACACAAATGGTGATATAGGAGGCCCTCTTTCTATACAAGCCTTTTGGTAAAATTTCTGAAAATATTTTCAACATAATTGTAACAAAACATTCAAAAGGAATTCCTGCCTGTCAATAAAAATTGCTCATAGAGTTTATTTGCTTGAAATTTAAAATTACTTCTATAGTAAACCTTTTTACCTAAACCACATGGTAATTTGAAAGAGACAGACATAAACCTTAATCCAGTCAAGTATATTATACTTGATAGTTAACCAGAATAAATATTCATAATATCTATATGTTAAATTTTTTATCATAAGATCGTTTTTACTTCCTAGGGAAAAATCATACTTTCTACTCTAAGGCATATTTAATTTGATTATTCTCACTCCTGGAAAAAAACATATTCCTTTAAACTATGGTTATAAGTATTTTCTTCTTAGATATTGTAATAAACCTCCAGAATCAGAGTTCTTCTACATACCAAACGAGATAACAATGATTCTAGAAGTACAGCTATCCAGGCTCTACATCTAAATAAAGATATGAATACTTTAAATATGATTATTTAAAATATGGGCATGGAGAAAAAAACAAAGCATTAGGTGCTCCAAACATTAATAAATCAGCATAATGCTAACCTGAAAAAAAAACTGAGGCAAAAGCACAGGCAAGGAAAGAAAATATAGATAAGTAGGACTTCATCATGATTTTAAAATTTTGTGTATCAAAGGACATCATTAACAAAGAGAAAAAGCAACTCACAGAATGGGAGAAAATATTTGTTAATTATATATCTGATAAGGGATTAATATCTAGAATATGAAAAAAGAATTCCTACAACTCAACAACTAAAAACAACCAACCAATTAAAAATGGTCAAAGGACTTGAATAGACATTTTTCCAAAGAAGACATATGGATGGCCAAATAAATTATGAAAAGATACTCAGTATCACCAATAATTAGGGAAATGCAAATTAAAACTACAATGAAATACCACTTCATATCCATTAGGATGGTTATTATAATTATTAAAAAAAAAACAGAAAATAACAAGTGTTGATGAAGATGTAAAGAAATGAGATCCCTTGTGCATTGGGATGGGAATGTAAAATGGTGCAGTGCAGCCACCATGGAAAACAGTGTGGAGGTTCAAAAAGTTAAACATAGAACTTCCATATGATCCAGAAGTTCCACCTCTGGGTATATGCCCAAGAGAATTTAAAGCAGGGATTGGAACAGATACTTGTACATCAATTTGTATAGCACTATTATTCACAAGAGCCAAAAGGCAGAAACAGCCCAAATACTGATGAATGAATGGCTAAACAGAATGTAGTATATCCATACAATGGAATATTGTTCAGCCTTGAAAAGGAATGAAACCTGGCATATGCTAAAACTTGGATGAATCTTAAAGACATCATGCTAAGTGAAATAAATCAGACACAGAAGGACAAATATTAAGTGTCTCCACTGATACAATGAAGTACCTAGAATAGTCAAACTCACAGAGACAGAAAGTAGAATGGTGGTTGCCTAAGGCTGGTGAAGGGAAAAATGAGAGGAGTTATTTAATGGGCACAGAGTTGCAGTTCAGAGATGAAAAGTTCTGGAGATGGATAGTGGTTAGGGTTGCACAGCAATGTGAATATACTTAATATCACTGAGCAGTACATTTAAAAATTATTAAGATGGGGCAGGGCACAGTAGCTCCTGCCTGTAATCCCAGCACTTTGGGAAGCTAAGGTGGGGGGATTGCTTGAGGCTAGGAATTTGAGATCAGCTTGGGCAACATGAGACCCTGTCTCTGCAAAAAAAATTTTTAAAAATTAAACAAGAATAATGGCATGCATCTGTAGCATCTGTAGCCCAGCTACTCAGGAGGCAGAAGCTGGAGAATCACTTGAGCCCAGGAGTTGAGGCTGCAGCAAGCTATGATCCCACCACTGCACTCCAGCCTGGGTGACAGAGCGAGACCTTGTCTCAAAAAAAAAAAAAAAAAAGAAATACTAAGATGGTAAATTTTATGTTGTGTATATTTTACCACAAAAAAATCTAAATTTAAAAAGTTGAGTATTTAACAGTTGGTTTCAACTATGTGCAGAGCCAGGGGAAAACTGCTGGTTGATTTCCATCTTTACTAACTAGGGAATACAATTATGTGTGACAAAGAGGACCTATAGTGTATATATTTTGAATATTTTATAACAATAGCATTGAGAATGCATTTACTTTATGCCATAACTTTTTATAGATTCTTTAATCAGAAAGTATTTATTGAGTACTACATTTGTTTCCTATTGCTGCTGCAACAAATTACCACAAAGTAGCTTAAAACAATACAGATTTGTTATCTTACAGTTCTGGAGTTCAGAAGTCTAAAGTGGGTCTAAATGACTAGAAATGTGGTGTCAGCGGGGCTATATTCATTCTTGGAGCTCTACGGAAGGATTCATTTCCTTGACTATTCCAGCTTCCAGAGGTTCCCCGTATTCCTTGAATCACTGTCCCCTTCCTCCATCTTCAAAGCCAGCAATATCTGGCAGAGTTTCTCACTCTCTGGGTCTTCCTTTTCTGCCTCCCTCTTCCACATATAAGGATCCTTGTGATTACACTGGGTCCACCTTTGTAATCCAGGATATTCTCCCCATCTCTGGGTCATTTGATTAGCAGCCTTAATTCCATCTGCAACCTTAATTCTCTTACGCCATGTAACCTAACATATTCACAGGTTCCAGGGGAAGATAGCTTTGGAAGGGCAGTATTCTGCCTACTACTTTACAGACTCAGCTTATAATGTCTGCCTGACAGGGGTACAAATCAAATGGAAAATACAGTCAGCAACCTAAGAGGACATAGATTCCACAGAAGAAAAGAAAAAACATCAAATATAAGCAAATACATTGACAGAGATGCCAGACTTTATGGTACTTTCAATGCAACAGAACATCAGAGGAGAGTGACATCATTCTCAGCCACAGTAGTCATAAAAATCTTCTTGAAACAAGTGAAGCTTGGAGCAGAACTTTAAGAGCAGCCAGCATTTAGTCAGCCAAAGGAAAATGGATTGAGCTGTGCAAAATTGGTAAGGAAAGAAAGGCGGAAATATAAAGCAAAAGACTTGTGTCAGACATAAAATAGCGGGGAACGAGCATTTTCCTGGGGCAAAGGATATTTCTGTGGGAAATCATTTACCTAGAAGATTAAATTGAGCTAAGAAATGAAGTCATCATTCTGTTTGGAAGGACATAACTGGATTCATCAAACATAAAAGCTATGTGGTAATGATCAATATGATAACTCTTACACAATATTCAAACAAATTCTTCTATAATGAAGACTGGGATAAAAAGAATTAACTGAAAAGCAATGTGGTGGTTTTCATTCAGATGTTCTCTGAAGGTCACCATAGTGTGAGGCCCTTGAAACATCCTCTACATTAGTCCTCTAAGACTAATATGTAATTATTTTTCCTTCTCATAGGAAGCAAAGGGGTGATTGTGTTCTATTGTTTTCTGAATGGGGAGGCCCAGATCTGGGGGCCTTGCCAAAGATGATAATGTCTGCAAAGCCCCTGCTAAAAAGGTCATCTTTGTCTAAAGATCTGTTTGCTTAGTGTTTATACATCTATAAACCCGTCCTTGGGTGATACTGGGTGTCACTTTCATCCAATATTTCTACCATAAGGAAAGTGATAAAAAGGATCTGAGCAGTCCTCTGCTTCCTGATTCAGTCACCCCCCTCATCTTCCTTCATCAATGAAGGATCCACTCCAGCTCTGCGACCCAGTAACACTGAAAATAAATGAGGAATTCCACCTTCAAGCAGCAGGCAAGAACAATGCTGGTAACAGCTAGACTTCTAGGTACTTATCAGGGTGTAAAGAGAGGGAAACTCTGGGAGTGCTGAACTCTCTCTCTCACTGAAGAACAGAAGTGGGTCTTTTGTAGAAAGGAGAGAAAGTGACCTTAGGTTTTATCCCACCCAAGAAGAGTCATCTCTTAGGTATGATTTAAAACTCAACATTTTCTGTCCTTTGCACTGAAGAACACCAGTGTTCCAGGAGAGGTGAATAAGGTTTCTATGATAAAAGTGTTTCATGAACACAAAGTCTTGAAAATGCCAGGTTATATTGGTTTTTTCCACAGAAGAATGCTCCAGAGCCTATGCTATGCCAGGGAGCATAGAGTAGGCAGTAATGCCAAGTATTTCATCATGGAACATTTTTTCCATCACAATGCAGATGTTTCTTATACAGCAAAAGTACAAGACTTTAAATTTAAATATAGTACAGTCAATTAACCTGCCATTTACAAATCATTTTTGCTTATAGTGTAATTAAAATGTGCCTTGGAGAATTGAAGGAAGAGCTGTGGTGCTTGCAACTCCGCTTGTAATTCATAGTTATATTCATGTTTATTTAAATGATAGATGATAAAGGTGATTGTTAAAAGACTATACAATAGTAGTGTGCCAGCTGGGATAGGAAAACAAAAGTCAGTATTATTGAACAAAAGCTAGATATAAGCTCCAGGTGTGCTTGCTCAGTGATGCTCAGGTTTCATAGCTACACAGGCGGTCCCCGTTCCTGAGAATGTCTTTAGGTTGGATTTGTATGTAACTGGGATCCCTGATGAATAACGTATATACAGTAATAATAACAACAGTACCATAATGGCTCATATGGGGTGGTAATAATATAAAACTGTAATAATAATAAAACCGTACTGCAATAATAAGTTACAGGAACTCTCATGCTGTTTCTTTTAATTCAAACAAACAATGTAAAAACAAACTCATACAAAAAGTTTAGGTAGGAGATAGGAGAAATTTAAAAAAAGAATATTAAAGATTAACATTCACCTAATGTTGCATCCATGCTAGGCTAATAGGAATGTTATGCTTATTTTCATCTTCTAATCTAACCAAATCAATAATAACCTTTCCATTTCAATAATTAATCCACTGCACAGCTTAGTAATAACTGATGCTTTCATTGGAGCACTGTGTTCCCCATGTTCTATTATTCTCCCTTTATCCTTTATAATTGTTCTGACAGTCAAACAACTGAAGCCTAATGCTTTCCCAATGAATGATGGCATCTGGCCTCTCTCCGAGCGCTTAATTTCTACTTTTATTTCCATTGTAATCCCTTTCTCTTTGCTGCAGGCTCACCTGGATTTGCAAGTGGACTTTTGCTTTGGAGGTGTGGTCACAAGGGTAAACAGACTCACAAAATCGAATTACAAAGTTAAGATGAAAGTGATGCTGTGCATCAACGACTATGAACAATGAGACCAGCCACCAGCTTAAAGATGCTGTGCCAACAAACTGCTTACGTCATGTGGGTGTGTTTACATGTGTGGAAGAAACTGGTTCCCAAATTATTAATTTTTTCTTTTTTTTTTTTATTTCAGCATATTATAGGGTTACAGATGTTTAGGTTACGTATGTTGCCCTTGCCCCGCCCCCTAAGTCCGAGTTTCAAATATGTCCATCCTTCAGGTGGTGCGCATTGCACTCTTTGTACATGCATATACCCGTCCCCTCCTCCCTCCTTCCCCTCCCCAACATCCAATAGATGTTATTCTTATATGTGCACTTACGTGTTGATCAGTTAATACTAATTTGATGGTGAGTACATGTGGTGCTTGTCTTTTCATTCTTGGGATACCTCATTTAGTAGAATGCGTTCCAGCTCTATCCAGGAGAATACAAGAGGTGCTATATCACCATTGTTTCTTAAAGCTGAATAGTACTCCATGGTATACATATACCACATTTTATCAGTCCACTCATGTATTGATGGACACTAGGGTTGTTTCCACATCTTTGCAATTGTGAATTGTGCTGCTATAAACATTTGGGTGCAGGTGTCTTTCTTATACAGTATCATTTGCTCTTTGGGGTAGATGCCCAGTAATGGGATTGCTGGATCGCATGGTACTTCTACTTGTATCTCTTTAAGGTATCTCCATATTGCTTTCCACAGAGGTTGCACTAGTTTGCAGTCCCACCAGCAGTGTATGAGTGTTCCTATCTCTCCGCATCCACGTCAATATTTATTGTTTTGGGACTTTTTGATAAAGTCCAGACTCACTGGAGATAAGTGATATCTCATTGCGGTTTTAATTTGTATTTCCCTGATGATTAGAGATGTTGAGCATTTTTTCATATGTTTTTTGGCCATTATTCTGTTTTCTTTTGAAAAGTTTCTGTTCATGTCCTTTGCCCACTTTTTGATAGGGTCGTTTG
>CAUYSK010087662.1:0-23582 GCA_963575035.1 Avahi laniger | reverse complement strand
GAAAGAAATTAATTGGACAACTAAAAATATATAGAAAAAATTAGCCGGGTATGGTGGCGCATGCCTGTAGTCCCAGCTACTCGGGAGGCTGAGGCAGGAGGATCGCTTGAGCCCAGGAGTTTGAGGTTGCTGTGAGCTAGGATGTTGCCACGGCACTCTAGTTCGGGCAACAGAGTGAGACTCTGTCTCAAAAAAAAAAAAATAATAATAGATTATAGGCCTTTCAGCTCTCTCCCAATGTAAGCACTAAAGCAATACAAAATGACATTGAATCTACCTAAGTTTCCAGCCCCGATCACATCTTTCTGCCTTTCCCCAGAGGTAACCACAATGGTGATTTTTTTTTTCTTTCTCGTTCTCTTGCTTAAAAAGTTTATCACTGCATATTATTTCCCCAACAGTCTTGCTTAACTCTGGCTTTGAGTGAGTTTTCTGCAGCTTGGCTGCTTCCCTCAGTACTTGTCATTCTCCCATGCTCGGAGAACAGGTGCCATAACATGACGCTAAGGCTGAGTCTTTAGACGAGGGAAGCTGGTTTAGGAATGTGAAACTGTGAGAGCCTGGCGCTCAGCATTTCATGTTTACACAGAACACAGGAGATTGCAAAAGTTTACAAAACTCATATAAGGTGCAAGAGATCACAAACTTCAATTTTTCAGAGGTTTGGCTACTGAGATAATAAAAGTGATAAGCAGAATGGCCTCGTGGAAAATTGTGATGATTCTAAAATTAGACAGGCCTGGGTATGAATCTCAGCTTTTTCAGTTAATAGCGGGATGGCCTTGACATGTTAATTTACCTTTCTGAACCACTGTTTCCTCACTGGGAAATAGAATGAGAAATGCTTTTCTCGCAGGTTGTGAAGACCTGGCACCTGGTCAGGCTTGAATCCATGTTAGGGTTTTTTTCCTCTGTAAAACCCCCATTTTGATCTAAAATTCTGATTATTACTTCTCTCCATTCTCCATCTAATTTTAAAATATATTATACTCTTTGTCTTAAGTTTGTTGTGTTTGAGTATTTGCACTGCCAGACCATAGTATGGCAATTCTATTAATTCGTTCTTCTGCAGCAAAATTTCCTCCAATTCTTAGATTTTTAGGTGACCCTATCATCTTGCCTCTTAGCTTTGTTAATCTTTTTGACATTTTTGCTGTTTCTCAAAAACAGAACGTTTTCTCTTATGTCAATAGTAACTGACAATTATAAATTTTAGAGTCTATATGCTTCAGCTAAAGCTGGACAAGCACAGCAACATCAGGAAGGACAAAACTGTGAACAGATTGACTCTGCTGGGACTTAGGACCCGTGGGCACCCTGATCATTCTTCCCCCTGCCACTCACAGCGGTCTAGGGGCTGCTGAGAACCTGACCTATGGAACTATTTGGCTACATCTTCTTGCACTGTGTTTTAAAAAGAACTCGGATTTAACCCTGTGGCTTGCTGTGTCTCTGGTACCTATCACTGCATGCAGTGAGCTATTGTTCTGACCTGGTAGGTAACTGAACAATGTGGACATTTGAGATTCAGAGGAGATGCAGATCTGACACAAAGAATGATTATTTCCTGCAACAAGAGCTGCATTAACAAGAGAGAGTGGTAACACAGTGATGTGTCAAAAACAAAACAAAACAAACAGTTGGCAAGAACAAGGGAGAATAAAGTTCTCTTTCTTACATTTTCTTGTGTGTAGTTGCACTTGTACCAACAAATGCTTACAAAAAATTGGTAGATGACAAATTTTATGGGTCAAATGTCAGTGTTGATCAAAATGTTAGAAAGTAAGATGCTCTTCCAGGACATATGCTATTGATTTATTTTATTGAGTTTCTACAGGTCTGTTAGGACTATTCCTCAGTGGGTGTTTTACATCTGAAAGCACAATTAAAATTCATTTATAATATCTGTTCAAATAAAACGTCTACAGATAACAGCCACAGAATCCCCCCTCATAAGCCAGCTTTTGATAAAGGACACGTAATTTTGTATATGCACATGTGCAATTGTGCTCACTTAGGCACCTGGGAGATGGTTGAAAATCAGTTGCCAAGTGTGGGCAGCAGGAGGGAGGATGGCGGGCTTTCACACAAAGGATAGACGAAATTGTTTTGGAAACCTTAAAGATTCATAAAGTAGTTCCATAGGACAGGAAGTTTCATGCTGTAGGTGGTCCAAGATTTATTGAAGGTTATAGGACACTGAAGGATGTCACACTTATATAAATGTCCTTTATTTATTCAAAGCAGTATGTTGCTAAAGAATAAATTCACCACAGAGCACAAAAACCTGAACACACAGAAACTTAGAAAATTAAATATTCAAATCAGTAACCAATTTGTGGTCACATTCAAGACACCTGAGTATGATGTAAGCTTTTTGTAGATCATATTTGCCTCAGGGATATACTCCATGTAATGTGCTGTAGGTATATTAATTTTTCATTTGTGTCCCAATCTGTGTGTTTCCTTTACCGTGACTCTGTATGACACTCGTGAATGCCCTTGAATATGTAATCATTAAAGTTTGTAGGAAGATAAAGAAGTTCAGAAAAACATGAACCAAATCAATAGAGGGAACGAAGAAACAAGTATCTACAAAAGGGCATGGCAAGGATAGAGCATTTACTCCTTTCAAAAGCATTGACAAATGACGAAGTAGTTGATCAATGCTCAAGCATTGATGTAATTTTTCTTCTTTATTCTCTGTCAATACTGGTGCAAATGACACAGCCTAAGACCAGGAGTTAGAAGAACTAAATTCTACAACTAGCCCTCCCCCAAATGCCTTGGTTTCTTCATTTTTCTCTCCTGTCATGGGAAAATTAAAATATATGATTTAATATTTTTTATTATAAAAATAATGTCTTAAACATTACTGAAAAGTTACATATCCCCAGGCTGGTAAACGATGCTTATGTGAAATACATTATTCCGTGCCAATCAGCTTGTTGATCGATTAGAGGGTGAACCATGCCCCAATCATGAATCAAGCCATGGCTCCCATAGTCCCAGGGAGCAAGCAAGAAATTGTGACTCGGGTCATCTCCATGGCTTAATAATCATACACCTGTCCGGTATGTTCACAATTTGATTTCTTTCCACAAAGTTCAAATGTTAAACTATACGGTGGAAACATTAGAAGCAGTCATAGGAGAAAAAATACACCCACTTGGAGGATAATCAGCTTCTAATTCATTTAAATACAAGAATTAATCTCTAAGGGTTAGACAGTAAAGTATAATAGAAAATTAAAAATATGACTAATGATATTAACATAATTAATAATAATTGATTCAGATTTAAATCATCCTCTTTATAAGGTTTTAGGGTTCTTTTTATATTTTTTAATACTTAGAATATTAAACTTATAGCCATGAGGTTAGTTGTCTTTGACTCTGTGGTATCCTGTACGTCACGTTTCAAGTTACAACTTATACCCTGTCGTTTTTTACTTTTCAGAACTCTTCACTTCTGCTCCTTTTCTTTAATGAGTTTTCTCCTACATCAAGCCTTTTTCACCTAAGGCCCAAACAACGTGTTACGTTATTTTCTTAATCACTGTGGTATTAGGTGACAGACAACAGAAGGACAAATTACTTCCTGAAAACTGCTTTTTAAAAATGAATTTCAAGGCAGTTCACTGTATGGTTTGATGTGAAGTTATTGACTAAATAGAATTTTTATTTCATTCTTCTGTGATTATTATATTTGTGAATTAATGCAGTTAAATTGAAATTTCCCTTCCTTGAATGGACTCACTATTGAATAGTGAGCCGATTATTACAATGCATTTAAGTTGGTGCAGATGCGGCCTTATCACCATTTGCACATTTGCTTGTAAAGCATGGAATTGTACATACATTAGTTATTCTACCATAGGAACTTGACTTCCAAAGACAGGTTTGGTCAAAGAACTGGTACAAGTGAAATAATGTCTTGTTTCAATTCAATCAAATATCAAGATCATTATTAATCAAATTCCATTTACAGTTGTGTGCTATAATGATATTCATTTAACTGATATTTCATAGGAGAAAGAATTAAGATAATGATTATGCCAAAAGCTAAGTCATTGAGAATTCCTAATTGACCAGAAACTGCATGCTTTTCATCTTTTCTAAAATTCACAGCTCTGTGAAGTGGGTATTTATTACTATCCTAATTTTCAACTGACAGCTTGAGACTTGGTAAGTTAAGAAACTTGCACAAGATCACACAAGTACCAAGGGAGAGAGAAAATATTAAAACCAGCTGCCCGGGCCACAGGTTCTGAAACTGGTACTCCACCTTTGCTCCTCCAAGTTTGATCCAAGGATGAACGTCAGTAGCAGCACCTGGGTGCTTATTGGATGTGTGGAATCTCAGGTAAGATGAACAATTCATAGAAGTCAAACTGCTAAGAACTCTCCCAGTTTCAGAAATGAAAATCCCTTGTCTCAAAAAACCTTTAGTCCTAGGCAACTCCTGATGGTTTGAGGGTTTATTACCATAATCTCAATCCCTGTCCTTCAACTACTGAATCAGAACCTGCATTTTAAATATCCCCAGGTGACTGATATGCATATGATCCATGACAAGGATTAGTCTTTAAAATTTCATTTGTTTAATGAATATTTTCTAAGAAGATTTGTAAAGACATCTAAATCTTGGAACCAGCTTTCATTATTTGCATTGACAATAGCTCAACTGATCTAGTCATGTGCAGTGCTCATATGAATAAAAATTCTGATTTGTGTCCAGTAATTCACTTCTCCTGCAGGAAAAACTTGTCCCATTCTAAAGAGGAGACATTAAACTACTTCATTTATCCGATTTGAGCTCACAATACTGCAAAACTATAAAAAGGAAAAAAAAAGCCTATAGGATTATTCCCTCCTTTTGTAGCAAGAAGGATGTAGGCTGTCAAAAAATTGTAATTTTCACTGAGAAGTGACACATGAATGTATTAATACAGTATAGGACATACCTGACATCTGTACCCAGTCTTGGTTTGTATTCTCACTGGATTAGGAAGCTGTATCACTTTATTAGTGGAAGGTACACTTGTCATACCCCAGTTTAAATGGTATGGCTTGTTTAATAAGCCTTTCATATTTTACTTATACACTTTTATGCCTAGGATTTTGCAGATAAAATTCTCCCAGCATGTGAAATCTCAGGGGATATATCTAGAATATTGAGAAAGTTGGCAATGACTGCTTTTGTCTTGTAGCATAAATTAAAAACAGTTAGATCTGGAAGAGACCTTGGGGAAAATGTAGCCCATTTATTTCATGAATTAGGAAATGGAGAACTATCAGGGTTCAATGTATTTCTGTGGCCATCCAGCAAGTTCATAGTACAAACAGGAATAGAATTGAGTGTAGTTGAGAACAGACCTGACAATATTAGGTTTACCTTGAATGTTTCTCATGTTACTTAAAATATAAATTGAGATAAATTTTCAGCCACTACCCTGAAAGAACATTTTAAACTCTTACTGAAAAATGATATGATTGCATATTTCTACTTAAATGAAGGTGGGAAATGATATTGCAGAGAGTTAACAGGGATAATTTATTCTAATTTCCTTCCTTTTCCACTGAAGATCAAGGTGGCATAGGGTCAGTCAGCAATAACTGGCTCAAGCCTCAAAGAATTTGTTCCATATTTGACTTAATTTTTTGTCTTGTTCCATTTGGGCTGCAATAACAACATGTCATAGACTGGGTAGCTTACAAACAATAGAAATGTATTTCTGAGAGTTGTGGAGGCCGGGAGGGAAGTCCATGATCAAAGTTCTGGCAGATTCAGTGTCTGGTGAGGTCCCAAATTTCAGTTCATAAATGAGGTCATCTCACTGTGTGCTCACGTGGTGGAAGGGGACAAGGCAGCTCTCCAGGGCCTCTAGCATAAGGACATTAATCCCATTCATGAGGACTTCACCCACATGACCCAAACACCTGCCAAAAGCCCCACCTCCTAATACCAACCCCCTGAGGGTAAGGATTTCAACATTTAAATTTCGGGGGACATTCAAATATTCAAACCATAGCCTTTTTAATCTTAGAAAAATTGATTAAATCTTCTGTGTCTTACTTTTGTAAAGTAGTTTCAAAAGCAGTTTCCTCCCTAAGTAGAATGATTATTGGAGGGAAGACACAGCTCCTATGTATCTAAAGTAGGAACCACAATGGGGCATCTCAAGGGGGTCTTATCATCAACATGATGTAAATTTTCCTGCCAGAGAATAGAAGAGAGTATAAGATGGAAAGTCCAAGACTTGCGAGAAACTTGACAGTAGTGAGATAAAGAAAAGAAAGAAGAAACCAGAATCAAAATGTAAAAGTCTTTATTTCAAACTCTGAGGGGAAACAGACCATGATAAGAGAACAAAGTATTAAAAGAAATAGTAAAAGTAGTAAGGGTTTTGAATTTTTAAGAAAGGAAATTGCAAACTTGATAAGGAAAGTAAGAAGTGTTTAATTTTCTTCACAAAGAATGAATAACTCATTCAGATTCTTAAAGAAGAATTTTTTTTTTTAGTAGAAACATTGATCTTTAGGAAGATTTAGAAGAAAGCTGCTCGAGAGTCCATAAAGTAATTTTTGTTAGGAAAACCTTGATTAGAAAGCCAGTGGAGAGGACAAAGAGACATCTCAGCACACAGAGATGCCAAGCATGAAAGATATGACGTAAATTTTAGGAGTGGGAAAATTATGATGTATTTGTGAAGAAAATTTCTGGAGAAGAAAATGAAAATTGCTGGCTGAACATTATGAAAATGCTATGAAGCAGCGGCAAGATAAAGACTGTTTAGATATTACAGTATCTACAAATGAAACAATTGCTAGAGATGAGGTATGCTTATAATTCAAAGACGTTGGAAGATTATGTCAACTGAATAAGACTTTGGGTGTAGACAAGGGGATATAAATATGAAGGAAAATTTTGGCCTAGGAAAACTAGAATAAAAGATCTATCCTGAAACTTCTGCCTGCAGTACCTGAAGACACATTGGGCATTGGCCATAAATGCAATTCTTTTTTTTTTCTTATTATTTCAATAGATCTAGAGGGTACAAGTGGAGTTTTTGTTACGTGGATATATTATACAATGTTAAGGTCTGGGCTTTTAGTGTACCCATCACCAGAAGAGGGTATCTTGTACCCAACAGGTACTTTTTAATCCTTCCCCCTTCTGAGTCTCCAGTGTCCCTTGTGCCACTCTGCACGGCCACGCATATCATAGCTCAGCTCCCTTGTAAGTGAGAACATGTAGTATTTGGTTTTCTGTTTCTGAGTTACTTCAATTGAATAATGGTCTCTAATTCTAATTCCATCCAAGTTGCTGCAAAAGGCATTATTTTGTTCTCTTTATGGCTGAGTAGTATTCCATGGTGTGTGCGTGTGTGTGTGTGTATGTACACACATACTTCTTGAAGCAGGATGCAAGGGAGCAGAGAAGGTCATTATAATTTGTGAACTTTGTGCTTGCAAGGGGAGAGAGGCTTACTCCAATAGTTTATAGTCCGAATAAAGTTTAAGGGACATTTAGGAGTTTACTTGGAAGAGAGGACAGTATGAAGGGCATGACAACAAAATAGATTTTTATAGAACTTTCCATGCTAATTGTAGGCATTTATGGAGCATATACTATTTTTCACAGATGGGAAATGTTTAAAAGGGATTATTTAATCTTTGCAATATGTCTATGAGATAGGATCTGTTTTCTTTCTGTTTTATAGATGCAGGCTGAAGTTGAGCAAATTCAACTAACTCATTCAACCTTATATCAGAATGACGGCAGAGAGGAGCAGAGTGTTATTAACCTAGTACATTTGAATCCAGAGTTTGTCTTATAACCAGATATTTTAGTTAGGGTTCTCCTTCAGGGAAACATCATACACACACACAGAAACACACACACACACACACACACACACGTACGTACATAAAATAGGAATTGGCTCACATGATTTTAGAGGCCAAGAATCCCAAGAACTGTGTCTGCAAGCAGAAAAGGTAATGGTGTAATTCAGTCTGAGTCCAAAGGCTGGAGAGGCAGGCGAGCCAATGTCTGAGGGCAGGAGAGTGAATTCACCCTTCCTCTACCTTTCTGCTCTATTCGAGCCCTGGATAGATTGGATGAGGTCCACGCACTCACAGACACATCCAGAAATAATGTTTTACCAGATATCTGGGCAACCCTTAACCCAGTCAAGTTGACATATATTAATACAATTAACCCTCACAAGTCTATGAGAGATGGTGCAGGGTACTGGTTAGAAACACAGACTCGAAAGCCAAATGGACTGAAGTTTACTAGCTGTGTGGCACAGCAAGTTAGCTAACATGCCTGGGTCCTAATTTCCTTATCTTTAAATAGTTTTTAAGAAGAATAAATTAATTATCACATTTAAAGTCCCTTGCATAATTTCTGATTTGTAGTAAAAATTTAATGAATATTAGCTGCTGCTATACTAGAGAAAGTAAGTTAAAAATAGAAAAGAGAGTAGACAGGTGCATTTTTTGTCCTTTGCTCCCTGCCATCTAATTATTTAACAGACAGGTTTGACTATTTAATGGAAATTACATCTGTTACCTCCCATGACCCTGCCCCAAATTAATTCCTGATAAACTTATACTTGACTTCTATAGCAGACTCTTATCTCTTCATTTATACACTGCTCACTTTGATCTTTGATTTAAATTTCAGATGCTGCTTTGATTCTGTCATTTTCCCTCCAAAAATTCTCAGAATATCTCCGATGCCTCTAAGATAAACCCCTAATACACAAATTGGCTTTTCACCATCAGGACCTAATATCTCTTTCTTGCCATGTATCTTACAAGTCCTGCACATATCCTCCCTGCTCCTGTTCACCTGGGCCCTTCAGTGTATTAATCACTTCATGACTATGGCTTGAGCAACCTCTTTCTGTTTTTTGACACACCTTTTAGATACATCTGTACACCTGTATGTATTCCACAACATTTTCCTGACTGTATCTACACTATCCTGCTATGAATCCTCTTTCTCCTTAACTTTGTAGAGCTTATTATCTTATTCATTTGGTATGTAAAAAATAGGGCCTGTTGTTTTTAATTCTGAAATTTACAGCTATCTGTATCTGTACAGATATTCCATATCTCTCCAGGTATAATAATAATAAACACTTGGTGCTTAATGGGTTGGAGCATGAAGACAACTCAGACAAAGGAAAGAGGGAATAAAGAAGGATATTTAAAATTAATGAGAAATAAAAACTAAAACTGTGAAATAAGCAGAGTAAAAAATCAGAAACTCATCAAGATTTATAAAAATTGTTGAAGACACATGGTCAGCTGAAGAAAGCCCTGGTTAATAAATTGAAGATGATCAATAATGAGAAGAAGATTGCTGTTCATGTTAGAAGATCCAAAGTGAAAGATAACTAAAATGATGATACAAAACCATTGAGTTTTAAGAAAGATGAGTTGAAAATCATCTTGTAACTTGCAGAGGAACCACAAACATGGGTAGGATCCACACCTCTCACCTCTCACAAAAATCTACTCATGATGGATAACAGACTTTAACCTAAGACATGAAACTATAAGAATTCTAGAAGAAAATGTTGGATAAACTCTTATAGACATCAGCTTAGGGAAAGAATTTATGAAGACCCCAAAGGCAATCACAGCAACAACAAAAGTGAATAAATGGGACCTGATCAAATTAAAAAGCTTCTGCGCAGTCAAGAAAACTATCACATGAGCAAACAGACAACCTACAAAATGGGAGAAAATATTCGCATGTTATACATCTGTTAAGGGCTGATAAGTAGAATCTATATAGAACTCAGGAAAATCAACAAGAAAAAATCAAATAACCCCATTAAAAAGTGGACAAAGGACATGAACAGAAACTTTTCAAAAGGAGACAGATTAATGGCCAACAAACATGAAAAATGCTCAACATCTTTAATCATCAGGGAAATGTAAATCAAAACCACAATGAGATATCACTTAACTCCAGTGAGACTGATCTTTATGAAAAAGTCCCCAAACAGTAAATGTTGACGTGGATGCGGAGAGATAAGAACACTCATATGCTGCTGGTTGGGGCTGCAAACTAGTACAACCTCTATGGAAAGTAATATGGAGATACCTCAAAGAGCTGAAAGTAGAACTGTCATTTGATCCAGCAATCCCGTTACTGGGCATCTACCCAAAAGAACAAAAGTCGCTCTATAAAAAAGACACCTACACTCGAATGTTCATAGCAGCACAATTCACAATTGCAAAGATGTGGAAACCACTCAAGTGCCCATCAATACATGAGTGAATTAATAAAATATGGTATATGTATACCATGGAATTCTACTCAGCCATAAAAAACATTGATGAGCTAGCACCTTTTCTATTATCCTGGATGGAGCCAGAGCCCATTCTACTAAGTGAAGTATCACAAGAATGGAAAAACTAGTACCATATGTACTCACCATCAAATTGGTACTAATTGATCAACATTTATGTGCATACATGGTAGTAACATCATCGGGTGTCAGGCAGGTGAGAGGGGGCGGATGGGATGGGTATATCACACCTAATGGGTGTGGTGCACACCGTCTGGGGGATGGACATGCTTGATGTTCTGACTCAGGTGAGGCAAAGGCAATATACATAACCTAAACATTTGTACCCAAATAATATTCTGAAAAAAGTTTTTTAAAAATTAAAAAAAAATAAAATAAGAGAAAAAGTGTATTGTATATTTGAAAATTGCTAAGACAGTAGTAGGTTTTAAATGTTCTCACCACAAAAAATAATAAATTTTGAGGTAATACACATTTTAAATAGGTTGATCTAGCCATTCCAAAATTTAGACATATATCAAAATATCATATTGTATATTAAAAATATATACAATTTTTATTTTTACATCAAAAATAAATTAATGAAAAATTAACAATTACATAAAAAATGTGAATGCACAATGAAAGACAGATTCAGTCAATATGCATGGCATGAATTAATTCTATGAATGGTGGATGTTTACCAGTTGTACAGGACTATTTCTTCAGCAGAGAGTGATAACAGGAGTTAGCAAAGGAGGTAAAGCTTTGAGTTGGCTTCATTTCTTTTGGCTGCTAGGGTAGGAAACTCACATTGATGTAGATTTTTTTCCCCCACTCATTTCCAATTAAACCGTAACTCAAAGACCATGGACACCTCTAGACACAGACGGGATTAGAATCAGTGATCTTTCCTTCTGCCACCAGGCTGGTAGATGCCTTGGATTCCTTCTCAAAGATTATCATGAAAAGTACTGGGGAGATAGGGAGTGAAATTTGTGAAGTCTTTGCTGTGCTACACTACACATGAGGAAATATGTTCGAGAGTTATCTCCATTTCTGGGCACTATAAGATTAATGTTCAGAGAAGAATTTCGCTGCATGACAGGAAAAGCTGGCTCCAGCAGGGATGGCCAAAATAAAAATTACAGATGAGGCAAAGTATTTGGAGTCTTTCCGTAGAGAGGGAGAGATAATATTCTTGTGCCATATGCCACGAGAATTCACTTAGAGCAGAAAATGTTCAGCAAACTGAACTGGGGGAAAATTATTCCCCACCAAGAAAAAAAAATGTTGCTCTTATGGTGTGGGAATAGAAGAGTTTCTTAAAGATGGAAGTTTGCTTTGGAAGGAGGAAATTTAAAGAAAAATAAACAAACCCAAGTGTGGGGCAGATGATTAAATGGCGAGGAGAACACCGTTATAAATGATTGGGAGAAGTATTTGAAAAAGATAGAGGAAAGGCAGCAAGAGATGAAAACAAAGCAAGACAATTTAGAAAAGAAATCAGTCCTTGAAACTGGGAAAAAGTCTTTAGAGATACACAAGGGAAAGAGAAATTACCTGAATAACAGATTAAAAAACAAATGAGAAGTCTGCTTTCCGAGCGCCAGGGTAATGGGAAAAGAGGCTCAAGATAACTCTGAGGAATGGCTGGTGCGGAAGCAGATACCTGGGCTGCTGCTGCGGCTTGTGTGCCTGGCTTTATTGATCTTGCACAAATGTTGGTTAAAAGAAGTTACTAGGAAAGGTTTTTATTGTAATTTGCAAGAGGATGCTGTCTACGGTCAATCGATTTTACAGACTTAATTCAGGATAATTGATGGGAGAAAACAGGTAAACTTTTAGTGAAAGGGATTTGCTAAATGAATTACTGCTAGGTTTTTGGTTTGGTTTTTAATTTTAAGTATATGTGCTTTAAACAAATGTTTCCAGTTACACAGACAAAAGGAATTTCCAAAGAGGCACAGGTTAGATCCAGGAAGTTAGATGGTACATATAAATCACTCCAGGGAGTTTTCATCATCTTTGCATATTTAGATCCTGTCTGGCAAATAGTGATTGCTCAGAAAATGTTCCTTCTGCTAATAGCCTGATAGGAGTTTTGTAATTTCATCTTCAATGTCACCACAAAAAGATAATGAAAAGAAGAGAGAAAGGCAAGATTTGTGAGCTATGTGCTGCAAATCACAATGGAGAAAATATTTTTTATTTTCTCTCTCTCTTTTTTTTTTGGTCTTAGGAGACTAGGCACACGCATATTGATATACTGCCTTTGCCTTTAGAATAGTATAAAATTTAGACTTTCTTCTCTTTTCACCCATGTATTCAACAATTATTGAGCTCTCACTTTATTCAAGGTATGATTTTAAGCACATTTCACTGAATCTGACCTCATTGTTGTAAATAATGGGAAAAAATGAACTGAAGCATTGAAGGCCCTTACCTTGTGGACTGATACCTGCACTAATCCTTTGGTGGGGACTGAAGACACAGGTCTGAGTTGGTGACTTTGTAGAGAGGGCTTGGCTCAACCAAATTTCCTAAGAGGAAGAACTTGTGGTAACAGACGGTGTTTATATGAATAATTATTATTGGATAGGATGATTAATATTGATATTAATGGTATATTTTATAAAATTTAGCTTACAAAACATTTTTATGTTTGTTCTCGGGTGTTTGAAAGAATTTGGATAAATAATTGCAAGCAGTTATGGCTGTCTGCCTTTCGTAGAGGTATAGAATATTTAAGTGAGTTGTCTAATATTAATTACATGGATAGTAAGAGGTAGAGCTTGGAGTTGAATCCAAGTTATTTCATTGCAAATCCAAATGTATTAACCCTCCAAGTGACGTTTTCTTCTTAAAAATTTTGACACACAATTCCTTGCCCCTTAGATATTCATCCTGAATGGTAGGGTTTCAAGCTGGCTTATGAGAATGATAATTTTGTGTTAGAGAACCACAATTTTGTGGTACTGTCAACAATTGAAATTGAGTCTATATGATCCTAAATATTAGAAGAGAAACAAGGGGCCAGGCACGATGGCTCAGTCCTGTAATCCTAGCACTTTGGGAAGCCAAGGTGGCAATGACTTGAGCCAGGAGTTTGAGACCAGCCCAGGCATCACAGCAAGACTTTGTCTCTAAACAAACAAACTAACCAAACAACCAACAAACAAAAAAATCAGCCAGGTGTGGTGACACATGTCTATAGTTCCAGCTGCTTGGGAGACTGAGGCAGGAGGATTGCTTGAGCCCAGAGGTTCAAGGTTGCAGTGAGCTATGATGACACCACTCATGCCACTGCTCTCCAGCCTGGGTGGCAAAGTGAAAATGTGTCTCTTACAGAGAGAGAGAGAGAAAGAGAGAGAGAAAAGGGATACAAGGAGAGAAAACAGAAAGGTGGATAGATATCTCACTATATCTGAATCAGGGGATTATTTGACAGGGCAGAATATTTGCTTTTTGAATATTTGATTCGATAAAAAGTTGAGTTGCCTGACAAATTTATGAGGCAAAGAAAAATGTGATTATTGTTTAACTGAAAATAGTAAAATCTAAAGGTGATATAGTTTAGATGATTGAGGTTGCAAATTATTAATGGATATAAAGGTAACAGATTTAAAAGTAATGTTTTGGGGAACATAATAAGAAACAAACATATTGACAAAGCCATTTATTTTTATTAAAGTAACTAACACTAAGTGGACTATTGATGACAGAGAAGAGACCAATTTCTGCCTTCAAGGTCATGAATATATAGAACGTTCAGAGTTCAATATCAGTAAATATATAGGGAGAATAATTTGTCTGGAGAAGAAAAAATTAGAGTGGGAAAAGGACCCATTAGAATCCCAGCCACATTTAGAGCCAATTCCAAAGAAGAAAATAATACATGAGTCAGGACAGAAAACATTTTCAAAGAAAATACAGCTATAAGGAAAAATGAAAGAGGGATAATTGCCCTCGCTTAGAAATAAAAACAGCATGATTAGGCCAAATAGGAATTCCACCATCGTACAGGAATGGCTTTGGGAGTAAGCCCGGGAAATGGCTGGGAAACCACACAGCCTACTTCATCCTGCTCTCCAGGCTAGAGACATGGGAGGAAGACAAGCCAGTTTTTGACAGTAAGCAGCCTCCTCGTGCTTTGAAGGCAGGTGGCTGTGTGTTTAAACTCGCAGGCTTGCGGAAGTTGCACCATAGTACCTTTCATGAGAGACAGCTCTAGCTGTTCCTGTGTGCAGCAGATCCGCTCATCGAGGGAGGGCCCACCTGCCCCATCCCTGCTCCGTGAAGATGGGATTTCTACACACCCTGTATTTATATGAGCTCCTCTTCTCTACTACTCTCAACAGGAGAGAGGAGTAGGCTCATTTGTAAACCTGAAAACTCAGCTCATTTCTAGAAAGTTCAAGTTTTACGATTTCAAAAACTTTTATCGGTAAATAAAGGTCACCCATCTGGCAGCAGTGTGTCTCTTTGGCTCAGCTTTGGTTTTCTACACTATGTTATAAAAATATTACAGTCTAGTATGACATTAACAAAGTGTGACATCTGGGCTTATACAAAATATAAGAGTTGGCAGAGGGACTAATTTCCTCTCTGAAAACATGCCATGGCAGAAAGGGACAGAGGACAATTCGGTGGCTGTGAACACGGCCCTGGACGTTGCTGTAATTCAGCAGACTGGCCTAGAAGCTTAGCAGCATCCTCCAAATCTGCCTGGAAAAGGGGAAGGGGCCTAATTATCCCAGAGAAACACGCTGATGGATTGCCATGGGCCTTCGAGAATAGAAGCTATTTTAGCACAAGAGAAAAAAATTTCTCTACCTGTAGTGTTAGGTGGTCATGCATTCAAGAATTAAATGAGACTGCTTCAAAAAATTCTGTAGGTATGGCAGTAATAGGGCTGGCAGCCTTTCCGTGGGTTTAGATGTTACAGCATTTACTTTAGGGGTTGAAAAATGTATAATTAAATTTTGGCATTGCTTTTAGGTGGTAATGATTTTTATTAAATTCCTTTTTGTATGAACCCCTTTATGAGTTCAAGACAAAATGTCATATTTATTTTTTCCCCCTAGGCTCTCTGGGTGTATTTTAATGCACTGTAATCTAAGAGATATCGAGTCACTGACAAAAAGAATACATGCATCTGGACAGGGCCATCGTACAATCTCAGCTAGAAGCCTTTATTTTTCTTGTTTTTTTTTTTTTTTTTAAGAAAAGAGAGAGTATCAAATTTAAAGAAAATTTCTCTCCTCATCTCCAGGCACTCAATTTTTGAAAAGATTCAAGCTTTATTAGTGGCCAGTGGTACTTACATAAGTGGGAAATTGCAGTAGCAATTTTTTACAGTGGTTAAAATAAAAGTCCCTACGCTTTAAAAAATGTAAATATCTAAAGCTATAATGCCTATTTAGGGAAAATTAAGAGGAATGTTGTTTAATTAGTTATCCAAATTCTTGAAATCATGAAAATCCAAAGTATTTTTATAAAATTCTGCATGATGGTAACAAGGAATTGATTTGTGACTAGTGCAGGGAGCATAGCAGTCCCATTTTTTTTTTTCCAGATTAAGTCGTGGTGGCCAAGATTAAATGCCACAGCTTCCTCCTGCTTGCCCTGTGCCCCATCCTTATTCAATGTCGAAATGTTAAATTGTTGCCAGTCCCATCTGACTTCTGGGGAGCACCTGTCTTAAGGGAATACACAGACAGATTATTCAGGAGGAAGAGATCAAGTGTTTCCCCGCTGCCGGGAGCCAGGGCACGTTGGCAGCCCGTCTCAGCATGGGAGGGGAGCGCGGGCTTCTGCATTTCCGTTTTTCACACAAGGCCCCACTGCACGGGAGGTTAACTGAATTGCCACGGTCAATGAGGCAGGAGAGGCACCCAGACTGGTGGGCAGCGCGCGGGATCCTCCCCATTAGCTCTTCCCGGCTAATTACCACCACCCGGACCAGGGGACTTTATCATTCGCTGCTTTCCTCAGAGTCTCAACAATTTCCATTCCAGCAGTCGAGAGAATGACTGAGTGCGTCTGGAATTTATGGGTACGATCGCTGCACCACGGTTGAGGAGGAATCCAGTCACCAGGATGGTTTTTACTTTCCTTTAGTAGTTGCGTGGGTCTGCTTCACAAAGAGCCTCATCTCTGCTCAGCCTTTTTGCTATTACAGAGACGCAGCACTTTCTGGTATAGGCTGGAGAAGCCCGGAGATTTCATGGGCACTTTTTGCCCCGAGATTTTCCTGCCCTGCCTTACATGTAGCTGCTCTCCTCGCTGTTCTTCAGTACATAGCATTTTCCCTCTTTCCCCAGGGGATATTCAGAATGGAGGAAGATCCTGCCGTACTCCAAAGGGTTGAAGTTGGTGGGCATCATCCCACTGGTACCTGGGGCACATGGAGACTCCTATGAAAATGACGTGTGGCTGTCCCTTGAGAGTGCACACTTGTCCCATGCTGATTCTTATGTCCCCTACCCCTGGCTCTGGCAGCTGTCTAGAAGGCCGGCTCTAGGCTGCCTGCCCTGGTGCCTGAGCCCTGGGGACAAAGGGTTGGGTTACATGAATAGCCTCTCCTTCAACCCTTTCTACCACTGTGGAGTTTGGACTTGAGATACATGATGGAATCTCCTCCCTTTGTTTTTGTTTTTATACCATACAATTCATAATTCTGGATTTTTTTTTTTTTTTTTGAGACAGAATCTTGCTTTGTTGCCCGGGCTAGAGTGAGTGACGTGGCGTCAGCCTAGCTCACAGCAACCTCAAATTCCTGGGCTCAAGCAATCGTCCTGCCTCAGCCTCCCGAGTAGCTGGGACTACAGGTATGTGCCACCATGCTCGGCTAATTTTTTCTATATATATATATTTTTAGTTGTCCAGATCATTTCTTTCTGTTTTTTAGTAGAGACAGGGTCTCGCTCTTGCTCAGGCTGGTCTCGAACTCCTGACCTTGAGTGATCCACCAGCCTCGGCCTCCCAGAGTGCTAAAATTACAGGCGTGAGCCACCACTCCCGGCTAATTCATAATTCTGAAGTGTACAATTCAGTAGTTTTTAGTACCTTTACAAGGTTTTATTATACTATTATACTACCAATAGTATACTATTATACTACCATCTCCAGTACAGAATATTTTCCTCACTGGGAAAAGAAACCCTATACCTGTAAAATATCACTCCCTATTTCCCTTTATTCCATTCCCCTGGCAACAGCTAATCTCCTTTCTGTTTCTGTGAATTTGCCTATTCTGGGTATTGCACGTAAATGGAATCATACAATATGTACCCTTTGTGTTTGACTTCTTTCATATAACATGTTTTCAAAGTTAACCCGTGTTATAGCATGTGTCAGAATTTCTTCCTTTTTATGGTTGAATAATACTCTGTTGTGTGTATATACCACATTTTGTTTAACCATTCATCTGTCAATGGACATCTGGATTGGCTATTAAGAGTAATTCTGCTAGAAACACTTTTTGTACAAGTTTTTGTGTTACCATAATTTTTTCATTTTCTCTTCCCTTTTCATTTCTTCTATGACTTAGGTTGCAAGACTACTTCTCTGCCTATTTATTTATAATATTTGATGTATTTAGTGGAAAGAATATGGACTTTATGAAGTAGATATAACTGGGTACAGTTTCTAACTCTGGTATCCAATCTCTCAGCCTCAGTTTTCTCATTCATAAATTGAGTATGAGTACATCTACTTTAAAAGGATAAAATAGTTAAAGTGAGATGTTAGTTCCCTATTAAATAAACATAAAATTTCCTATTCTTTAGCTTTAATTTTAGTTTCCATTAATTTAACCGCCCGGAGTTTTAGCTTTCTTTTACCAAAACATTGTCCAGAGACAGGAGCCCTCCCACTTGCTTTGCCCTGGAACTGCACTGCCGCTGTGGGACTCCCTTCTCTGACTTCCCTTATTAATGATGGCCTGAGTTATAAGTTGAATCCCACAGGGACCACTGTTGTGCGAATAAACTGTGTTACTTACGGTGCTGTGACCTTTATTTCTCAGTCACTTGGCTGAACCCTGGAGCTAGCCCAGTAGCAGGGGACATTTCCTCAGGCCTGGACTCTGTGGATAGTTTGCCTTCTCCCCTGCTTTTCTCTGATGACATAGTGCTGAATTGAGCAACCTAATAGTGTCTCATACTCCAAGCCCAAATAGAGACAATGAAAGAAAGAAGTTAACACATATTCAAAGAGTTTTTGTGGAAGAGGGCCAGCACTGTACTCAGGGCCGTGCACATAAATGATGTTTAATCCTTACCACAACCCCGTGAGATAGGTACCTTTCATTTTCCAGATGGGAAGACTGAGGCTCAGAGAGGTCAATTAATTTATTGAAGTTCATATAGCTAGTAAGTGGCAGATTTGGAGTCTGATCTTAGACAAGTCTGATGCAAAAGCTCCTATTCTATACTGTGAGCTCTGAAACCATGAACAACATCTCACTTTATAATTGTGCTATTAATACATAAACGTGATGGTTTCATCAGCTTTTGCTAGGTGATGCTGTGGTTAATGGGCATCCCCAAATCTCAGTGGCTTACAGCAACAAAGGTTTATTCTCGCTTATGTTAACTGTTGGATATAGATCTACTTCATGTCTTATTCATTTGGGGTTTCTTGCTGAAGGAGAAAGCCCTATTTTGAGATACATCTTTCTTGATGCTGAAGGAATAGAGCAGTGGCAGAACCATACAAGGGCTCTTAAAGTTTTTTAAAGGATGATACATGACTTCTACTCACATTCCATTGGCCACAGCTGGTCATATGGCCAAACATTATGTCAGTGTTGCATGACTTACATTCATCCTTTAGGGACAGTCACTCTGGGATGGGGCATGTTAGAAAAGGTAGTGAATATTTTGAACCAATAATGCAATCTACTACATGTGACTTTGGCATTGCAATGTACACGGTAGGATTTGTGATACCATGCCTTCCTGGACTTCCTCCTACCTTGGTGGTTCTATTATCTCATTTCTCTTACTGGCTCTTTCTCTTTCTCTAACTAAACTCTAAATATTAGCATGTCCTAGGATGTATTTCAGGCTTTCCTTTCTCTACACTCAAACTCCAGATGACCTCAGCCAGCACGGCTTTAATTACCATCAACATGCTGATAACTACCTAATTTATCTTTCAAGTCCTGACCTCTCTTTGGGCTCCAACTGTGATCTGTTATCTCCACTTGGAATTCTAATGTGCAACTCAAATGTAAAATGTCCAAAATGAAACTTCTGATTCCTATCCATCTCCATCCCAGCTGTCAGTCTTCTCCGGTGTAGCACATGGTACCATCCTCCACCCAGTTACTCAAAGCAGAAACCTGAGTTCCCTCCTTTTCCTTCACTCCTACTTCAAATCCATCAGCAGCACATGCTATTTACATCTTTCAAATAGTTCTCAAAAATGGCCACGTCCCTTGATTGTAAAGAAATTGTATAAGTAATGAGATAGGGTTCACACTAACTCAAGCCACTATCATCTCTCATCTTGATTACTATAATAGTCAACTAACTGGCTTTTGTACTCCTTTTCTTTTCTCCCTATAACTCATGCATCCTATAGTAGTCAGAATGACACTGCAAGAGTATAAATTAGGTTAAGCCGTTTCCTTTCCTAAAAACATTCTAAATATTTAACATTGTCTTTAGAAAAAAAAATTCAAGGTCTGTGTCATAGTTCGCAAGGCCCTGTATGATCTTGAAATTGCCCAATCCACTGGGTTGAATAGTGTCTCACCAAATTCATGTTTACCTGGAATTTCAGAACATGACCCTATTTGGAAGATAGGGTCTTTATAGATGTAATTAGTAATGTTAAGATGATGTCATACTGGATTAGCACAGGGCCTAAATCCAGTATTACTGCTATCCTTTTAAGAAGAGGAGGAAAGACACAGAGACCCAGGGAAGACACACAGGGAAGGAAGCCACGTGAAGGTGGAGGTGGAGATCAGAGGGATGTAACTACAAGGCAAGGAACACCAGGGACTGTCAGCAACCACCCGCCTCTACAAGGGAGGCATAGAACAGATTCTCCCTGGGAGCCTCCAGAAGGAACCAACGCCACTGACACCTTTTTCCGACTTCCAGCCCCCTAAATTGTGAGACAATAAATTTGTGTTGTTTCAATCGACCCAGTGTATAAACTTGTTATGGCAGACCTAGGAAACTAACACAGCCTTCTCTTCTGCTTGCCTCTTTCCACTCCAGGCCTCATGCAGGTGATGCCACACTGGCCTTTCCGTACCAAGGCCTGGTGTCATAGCAGGGCCTTCGCAGGTGCCCTCCTCATCGTGTCCCAAAGCTTTCCCAAGACTGACTGTTTTACACCTATACACTTCTGCTCCCACGATAGCCTCGGATGTGCATTCTATATATTTAACATAATTCCCCGATTTGAGTGTATTCAGGAAGTATGTGTTGCATTTACTGTTGTCATGCATTTCTATACCTAAGGAATTCAAAGCAAGAGAGACGTATGTTTTAAGCATCCTTAAACAGTATGATTAAGTTGGTTCCAACTGTGAGTCAGGTAAGATAGGCGCTGTACAGAGATGAGGGAGTATCCCCTAGTCCGTGAATTTCTCTGGGAACTGTTTCCTTGCCTTGAAAAACCAGCAGCAACAAATCTCCTCCCACTGTAGCAATCTTACAGAGACAAAGGGCTCCCATGCCACCTTGCCATAAAGGAAGTTTCCTACATGAAGGAAGTTAGCACTTCCAGAGTTCTTACATTGGAAGAAATTTTGTAAATCAAGACATAGGGTTCACACAATTTCTACACTCTGAAAAATTGTCGATGGAATCTGATAATCCTCTAATTTGGGTTAAAAGTCTAAATGTGAGAATATTGTAATTTCAGAGCAGGGGTGGCAGGGCCTCAAAGTGAGCTCATAAACACTGGTCACTAATTACACAGAACTCTGAAGAAGGAAGAATATTTACATGACTCTGAATATTGGTTCTCCCTTCTCCAGTTTGGTTATGTTCCCAGCAAGAAAAGGTCATGTTCCCTGGTCTTCTTCCCAGCAAGAAAAAATTGGAAATGAACATATAAACCAAGCTGCATATTATTTGTAGTTTGCAATGCATATTTGTATAGAGTTAACTGATTTAGAAATTACTTATAGTTTTCAATTTACAGGTTTGTATGGTTATTCTCTGGAATACTTTATAAATTCTTAAATGAAAGAGCCCCTTCAAGTAGTATGTAGATAAATATCAACACTGAATTACCCCTGATAATTAAAACTTAGTATCTGGTGTCCCAAACAAACCAATAAATCAATCACATCAGTGGTAAAAAAGAAATTCTAACATAACCTACCTACCCATTTTAGGAATCAAAAAATAACCTCTGTTCAGGGAGTCACACATGTTTTCCTGCCTCACATACTTATGAAGCCTCCCAGAAATGGCTCACCACAATAGGGATTGTTATTCTGGAAGATTTTCTCTTGCTACATGGAAACACTTTGTCTCTGTCTTCAATACAGCAGCAATTCTTTCCCAGGGGTTCCACCTACATATCAAACATGCATTTTAGAAGAACTGGATGGGTCAATGTGAGCACTTGAGGAAGTCTCCAGGTGATCCAGCTCAGACATATCTTCTGTTCCCCCAGACTGGGAGTCATGAATTTGATTCTTAATTATAATGCATGACACCAATGTGGTTATGTTTATGTTTATAACAGAATTGTGCTTTTTAAACTTTCATAAATATGCTCTCACTCTTTCTACTTAGTTTGTTTCCCACAACAATTGGAAATGAACTTTGCCCTCTTTAGTTACTATGGAACCAGCTCACGATTGAGCTGCCACTGGAATCTATGCACCTTAGACTCAGGTTGCTTCCCAATATGTCCCGAATCTGGAGAATGGGTAGAACATTAGCAGCCTGCACTCTGACAGACTGAGGACTGATTTGGTTAGACCTACCACAAGCATCATCCTGGGAAAAGCTGACTTTCTTAACACAACCCTGTAGAGTTAGATCAATTCTTATGCCCATTTTTGAGATGAGACATCTGAGGCATGGAAGTATTGACAAATGACCACAGGGTGCATAGACCTAGTAAGTGGTAGCCAAGTAGATGAGAGTACCTCCTCACAGATGAAACCAAATATAAATATCCTGATTTCCTTTCCCAGGTGCCAAGAACCACATGCCAGTGTCTGCAGGTCCCTATCTATTGCTATGTCTAAACTCGCATATTCTAAAATATCCAAGAGGGGCCAAAAGGGAAATGAGGTTCTTTTCACTGTGTCTTGGAGAACAGGTTACTAATGGCCTGTAGTATACAGATAAGGACAATATGGATGAAATTTTAAAAAGCCAGAATTTTAAAGACGAAAAGTGCTTTGAAACAACCAGGTGCAATAACAAATTCTTTGTGAAAAAATAATATTTTAGCAGATTTTAAAACAAGCATGTAAAAATGCAGAAAGATTTTTATTATAAATCTGCTACCTCTTAGGATCCCCTTGTGGAAACCGTGTAGCATGCTTCCTCCTGGGGGTGCAATAGATTTGCTCCACTATGAAATTGTGTTCCCCATTCTGAAATAGAAGGCAGCCCCTCAGGCATCAAGCATCAAGAGGACAAATTATCTTTGCCTTCCATTTCTACACTTTGTTTCCCTTCCCAACTCTCTTGCTAATTTTTTCTGAGTCCCACTTAAAGAAAAAGCTAAAGCAAACTTTACTCATGTAACTCAATTTAAAATAAGCAATTTTATATTTTTAAAATCTTTTGATTTAAAAGAAAATTTTTGTCTTTGAGAAATACCAAACTAAGTCAAAGGCCTCCTTTTATTTATTATTTTTATTATTATTATTAATTTCAGCCCTTTGATTTGTTGTGCTCTTTTTCTAGCTTTTAGAGATTTTAAATATGTTTTTGTTGAACCAATACTTTTATTTTATTTTATTTATTTTTTTTGAGACAGAGACTCACTCTGTTGCCCAGGCTAGAGTGCCGTGGTGTCAGCCTAGCTCACAGCAACCTCAAACTCCTGGGCTCATGCTATCCTCCCAAGTAGCTGGGACTACAGGCATGTGCCCCCATGCCCGGTTAATTTTTTCTATATGTTTTTAGTTGTCCAGCTAATTTTTTTCTATTTTATTTTTGTAGAGACAGGGTCTTGCTCTTGCTCAGGCTGGTCTCGAACTCCTGAACTCAAATGATCCACCTGCCTCGGCCTCCCAGAGTGCTAGGATTACAGGCGTGAG
>CAUYSK010087660.1:0-15302 GCA_963575035.1 Avahi laniger | reverse complement strand
GACAGGTCAGTGGTGTAATACACATGTGCTCACAGGTAACCAGAGTGCAGGAAGAGAATGGAAGAGAGGCCTGTCACCTTGGCCTGGGGAGGGGAGGGCTAAGACAAGACGTTCTTCCAGAGGGAGCTGATACTTGAGCTGCGCCCTGAGCAATGAGGAAGCGTCGACCAGCTGGGTCAGGCAGAAAGGGTAGGAAACTCCAGAGGGCAGGTGAGCATGAGAGGGCCTGGTATGGTTAGGGACTGCTCTCATTTTAAATGGACACAGACATAGCATTATTGTCTCAAAACCATGTAGTGTGGCAATCAAAAATGAAGGCTAGGGAAATTATAAAGCAATATGACAAACATTTACGAAATAACATTAAGCAATGTTTTATAAATGGACTACAAGTATAATTACATAAAACATACATACATATGGAAAAATGCAAAGGAAATATACCAAATAATAGTGTTTGTGGAGTAGAAGTATAGATATTTTTTCCTTTCTCTATTTTCAGGTTTTTTATGGCATCGTTTGATTCATTCTGTAGTTTAAAAATTATATGTATGTACATACATACATATGTATTTCAAAGGAAATCGATATGAAAAAGCACAATACCTTTGCTGTGTTCTGTGAGGTTTCTGTAGTTGAGGGACAGCTGTCAAAATCTCCTGAGAGGGCATCAATGGGGTCTTTGTCATCTGCAGTTTTCTGAGATATCAACAGAAATAACCGTCAGGGACGAAACACAAGGCAAAGTGCTATATGGGGCCTTTTCCTGCATCACTTAAAAATAAAAGATGTTTATTTATTAAAAAAAAAGGTTGTTGACTTTTGTTTTCTTTCTTTTACTAACAATGCATTGTAAAGGAGACAGTAAAACATGAAATTTTAACGGCTTTATTTTCTTTTACTCTAATGCAAGTTGCTTAGCGTTCTCTGAGCCTCAGTTTTCTCACCTGGAAAATGGTACCGCCTACCTGAAAGGGCTTTTGTGAGGACTAAATGACAGGCCATTAATAGATACACACATTTATATGCTTGCCTTGTCATAGTACCGAGGAAGCTCAGGGTAGGCATCCAGTACATTTTAGTTTTTTAAAATGCAAAATAAAGCCACAGCTAGGTTTGTTTTTTTTTTTTTTAAATATAAACATGCTACTATGGTAATTACCTTAGATTCCTTTGATTTCTTTGTAGGAGGCTTCACAGATTTGTCCTTTAAAACAAGGCAGACCATTGATTAAACGTAAATCTTTGTAAAGATTTAGTTAGGCTTAGTCAGTACACATAGGATCTATTACCAATGTCTTGATTTGGATAAATTAGAGTACAGATTTGCAATAACTGATAAACCGGGGTCCCTACTATATCTTCACCGCTTTGCGTAATTACTACCCTTCTACCCATTTAATAGACTTGGCCCTGGAGGTGAAAGAAACACTACTTAGGAACTTTCTGCCATCATGTGCTCTAACATTTATAGTCCTACTTCAAATGTTCCAAAAAGTGACTCGTGTTTTTATGTCTTATTTACTATAGCTCATTACACTTTGAAACTCGTCAGGGATTTTCCCATGTTCGAGGGCAAGCGCATTAAATAATACACTTCCCAATGAATGCAAGGCAGGAGGACTCCAGCAGGCTGCAGGACTGCCGTGTGCAGGCATACCGAAAGCTGGAGCAAGGGGAATTGACTCCTGCAACAGGAGACCACTGGGGCTGACAGTGCTGTTCAAACTAGAGGGTCACCTTACCCTCTGAGAGAATCAGTGCAGAAAGAGAAGGGTGTAATTTGCTTTTCCTTGTTTTTATTCGATGAACAGGCCTGCAAAGGGTTATTTATCTAACTGATTCGAAAGTAGCTGAATAGGAAAGGAGCAGGGAAAGGAGGGAAGCAGGAAGCAGGCCGGGTTGACCTAAGAAGAACTGGCTTCCATGTTGGAGACAAAAGCTGGGACTTTTGGACACAGAAACAGGAATTGCAACTGAGAGTATCATTTTCCCCGTCTTCCCTTTCAGTAGTGCTAGTGGTGACGTAGAAGAAAGGGAGACCCCAAGTCTTGGGGCTGCCCTATTTATTTGCCTGTTAATTATTCCAACACTAGCTCCTTTTCTGCTCTCCTTACAGAGAGGAAATCCCTTTGAAATTCCATTGCTTTGGCCATTTTTATAGCCTTTCCTTGAAAAGAGAATCCGTCTGTGTATATCTATTGGATCACTCTTAAGCATCAGTGAGTGACTGAACATTAGTCAACCCTGTTCATAGCACAGAGCCCAGCATATGAATATCAAATGACAGTGGCTCAAACTGATATTGATAGCATTCCAGACAGCCTGTTCATCGGCTCTGGGGGCACATGAAAAGCAGTCAGTTGTGACATGTTCTTACGCTATTATAAAAGGCACAGCTTCCCCCCTATTCATTTCAAGGGCAGTTTGAATTTAAAAAGCTTTGTAGCAAATCTGATCTAGCCTTTTGCCTCAGTTTACCTTCCCATCACCATCCAGGAGATGTCTGTATTCAGGTGGGATAGTGTCATCTCTTTCTCCAAGCTTGTCTCTATGTTCGGCTTTAGCTTTTTCCTATTAACAGTGAGCAGATTAATTAACATTCATTTCTTCCTTCACTTAGAAAATACATTCTAAAATGCCACATTCAGCATTTAGTCTGCATTTATGAAGCAAAACATATGGTCTGGTTTTATTTCTTAAGCAGCAGAACAACACGGAAGACTTCAACAGACTACTACTTGGTGAGAAAATGTAAACACATATGCTTCTTCTATATGTCAATCCATAACTGTGAATTTTCTATCTGTATTTTAAATTCAAATAAATGGCTAAATAATTATCCTTGAAAACCGTGTTAGGAGATAAAACCCAAGGGTATAAAATATCCTTTTCTTATGCATGACTTTCACTTTTCAAGTAAAAAAAAATCAGGCCACTGAACCTTGGCACTTAGGTACCATTTACAACTTCGCTATTTCTAAGCAATGCTGAAGGATGAGGACAGTCGCTGACCTGAGGGTCGTGCTGGCGCTTGTGTGGCAGGTGAGCAAAGCTGCCACTGAGTAAGCGGTGCCTACCCCCAGCATCCCCATCTCAGTGAGGCATGCTGGTCCTTTCTCACAGATTCAGGGGCCTCCCCTCCAGTAGAGTTCAGATTTATTTTTCTACATCATTATAATTCTATTTTTCAAATATAGGTTAAGTTCCCATCAATATTCCTATGACAATGATAGAATAAAGACCCAAGGATTAAAATTTCACTTATTGATGGATTTTTTTCTACCTTTACTTTATCCTCCATTGGTTTGTCCTCATCAGGGTCAGGCTGCCTCTGTCCTAGACTGTCAGAGAGTTTATCCAAGGCATCGTCGAGTTCTTTGTCACTCTGCCAAACAGTAAATAATTCTGCATTAGTCAGTAGTTAGCCGAACTGTATCAGAGGCAAACCAGCCTGGGAACCCCATCTTTTCAGGAGGAGACCTGTTCCCTTGGAAGAGAAAGACGTCTGGGGGTAGCACAGGGGGCAGAGAGGGGCGGAGAAGAGAAAGACATCTGGGGGTGGGGCGGGGGCAGACAGGATCAGAGGAGAGAAGGCTGAGAGTGGAAGATCAGGGAGGAGCACCTGCCAACCTGCCAGGGTTGGAGTCCAACACCTTCTCTCCACCCTGCCATCTCCCAGGGAAGGTCCCACCAGCTTAAGGAGTGGTAGCGGTAGTGTCAGGGGCCATACCCCAGCAGGTGACCCAGAGGCCACTTAGAGGGTCCAGAAGTAAATGAGCCAATCACATTCCTTTCATTTAGAAATCAAACATGATCAGAAAACTGGATATGAAAATAACATCCACAGATGTCAGGTGGTTAGGAAGCAGGATTTTGAGCGTTCCTTTGGTTTTGAGGGTGCACTCTAAGACCAGATCTTGAAGGGTGCATCTCATACAGTACAGCATGACACAACGTAGAAGGTGGGAAGCCGTGGAGCCCAGCACTGCCATCTCAATACTTCCTGGAGCACGAAGCCCAGAGACAGTGTCATGAGAGCCACACTGGGGATGAGGGGCCTCAAAAGACTTCAGAGACTTTCTGAACTGGTGGGGAATCTCTCTCTCTCTTTACCTTTAGGAAGCTCATGGGAGGTAAACTGCAGAAATGAAGGGGAGCTGGTATTCTAGGGGAAAAAATGGCCACCAGAACAGCAATGTTAGGGTAATGAAAATAGCTTTTATGTATGATTCAGGTAAGTTATTTAATCCCTCTGAGCCTCAATTTCCTTGGCTATGAAATGTGAATAACAATAGTACCTATACTTCTAGGTTGCCGAGAGGAATAAGTGATTGAAAAGGCATTTAAAACAGTACTTGTTGTATGTTAGCCTTAGTAAAGTGGACATTAATATTATTACAGTGAAATCCTGAGAAGTTTTTTCGAAATATTTTTCAACATAGTGCATTCAAAATGTTGACTTCCATGTCTATATGAATTCAGTTAAAATGTGTTTAATAACTACACTGTACAAGACATCATGCTGAGCTCTGTCCTACACCGTATGGAACTTTTTAATTGATTTTCAAGGTGTTTGCATATACATTACCCAGTTCTGTTTGATGCCCACAATGGCCCTGAGTAAACTAAGCAGGGTTTTTTTGGAGGTAGAAAGCAAACTTAGGGAAGCTAAGCCAGTTGCTTGAAGACATACTGTTAACAAGTGAATGGAACCCAGGTCTTGGGACTGACTCATACAAAGCTTTCCCCTGTCACGCTCAGTCATATCCATGATGGTCCATTTCCTCCTGAAGCGGCTTTTCCTTTTGGGGTGATTTTATTATACAGCTCTTTGAAAATGTGTCTTAAGATGCTTTCAGTGTATGTAACACTGCTGGTGACAGTCTAATATCCCCATCAAAGAAAGCTCCCATGAATCGTGATGGCTTAGTTGACTCTTTATTTAAATAAAGTTTTATACCTAGTTTTAGTTAATAAAATATTAATTAAAACAAGATTTTCTGATGGACAAAGTGATGAGAGAAGTGTCATTCTTAAAAATCTACTTGCAAAATGCAAAAGCTTTTTGATTGTTAATGTTTACTAACAGCCTCCAACGGGGCAGAACCTCTGGCCCCAGTGTTAAGAACGGGAGTGTGAATGGCAGCCTGGGTTATTAGTGAGTCTTCCTTTCTGTTGCATAGGTGCTTTCATCATGGGGGTATGTTTGCACACACACGCACACACCACAGGGCATTTTACTGGTTGTAAGTGCTTCATTAGAGCCCAGGATTACAGCTCCTAATGGTGGAGCTACCCACAGCCTGGACTGGGCTTTGTCATCTGTGCCTCTGGATATTTTCAGATGATCTTGAGGCTGACCCAACAGGATGAAAATTCATCAGGATCTCAGACTACAGCACTAAGTATGCTTTGATGCTACATCAAAAGGAATGGAAACATAGCTGACTTCACTAAAGCTACTTCATCTCCTTCTAGCAAACGAGGCACTGTTCTCGACCAAAGGGGAAGGGGATCTGGTTTAAGGCAATCCCTTTATCTTTTGATGTGCCGTGGTCTCCTCGATAATGTATAATTTGGTACTGCACAGGTAATTAATCAAGGAAGTCTGGAAAAGCTTTGGTCCCACAGCCTTGCCTCAGAACATGTAAATAATTAAAACAACATTGCTGCTGAGGTTTTCCTATTGCCAGCATGAAAATGACAAATTTTTACTGGTGTCAATGGGAGGAAAACAATACTATTTCATGATATGTTTGTAAAAAAAAATTTTTTTGAGACACACAGACACAGGAATTCCATAAAATAAACTTTGAGGTTAAATAATGGGTAATAAATTATAGCATGTATTAGGAAAAAATATAAAGGAGAAAATCAATTATCAGGAAAGCTAAAGAATTTTTCAAATCTAGTAATTCAAATATAGACACAATGCACGTTATTGCACTTTCAGTTCTAATAAAGTGTCAATAATATTAAACTCAACTGTGTGAAATACTTTCACATATATCGTTTCATTTAATCATTTCAAAGTTATTCTCTGCCATCTCCCTAAATCACCAGTTTTAGCTCTTTTGAAACAGAAGATGCCTGATCTTCCTAATAATTTAGTCTATTTTCATTTGCTTTAAGCAGGTGCCCTATTTTCTTTCTTCTTGTTGTTGCTGCTGCAAAAACAAATATTTATCTCTCAAATAAGGTATGTTGCTTACCGAAGTGTCACGGGGTGGGGCTCCAGAGTGAGTGGTTGAAGCTGGGGTTTGGGAAACCACGTCAGAGATGACAGCAGAAAGTTTAGCCTCTTCGAATTCCTTTTATTAAGAAAAATTTTTTTATCAGTAACATGTTATGTACAAAATTACACCCACAATGCCATCACTTAAATACAGCTCTTAAGGTAGCTTTAGCACTGTTTATTCTCTTGATCCAAATAGTCTCATAGTAACATATAATCTTAAAAGCAATTTTTATTCTACTTCCTTCTCTATACTATTTTTTATCTAATTCCCTATTTCTATTTCATACTCATATTTATTATTCTAAATATTGTTCAATAGTGTTCACACATTTCCTGTTTGTGCACTTAGGTTAATTAAAGTTTTTTGGCTTTTTAAAAAATTGCTGTGAATAAGTTCTAGAAGTGAGTCTTTTTATGACGTTGGCTATAGTCTGCAAAACTGCGCTCTCGAAAGTTGCTAGGAATTGTACTGCTAAAAGCAGTGAATGACATCCCCCCCAAGGGCCTTGCTTGTCAGAATTCGATTTTTATCATGTATTTTTATTTCTGATAATATAGGTATAAAATGTGCTATTGTTGTTTGTATATTATGGTATATGGTATGAAGTTTCAATTTTATTCTTTCTCAATGTTGACTATTATTCTAGAACCTTTCTAAAATAATTTTTAAAATATTGCATATTTACTTCATATTCAAATACTCCCTTTAGTCTGACAAAACTTTAGGTATAACTGTTGATGGAAAACCAGAAACAAATCCAGAACTCTTTGGTAACTCCAATCATGGGTACTTTATTTTGAGAAAAAGGAAATAGCAAATTTTACCAAAAGATGGGAAAAAGAACATTAAGGAGATACTAATTTTAACACAGTTACTTCAGCATGACATACAATATTACCGGACATTATATAAACTAATTTAGATAAATATAAGATATTTAATGTTAATTGATACCCTATGAAGACATTTTAGAATATATTATCTTAGATAATCTAAAATGCAACAGGTTAAATAAAATTCATTTTTAGTTATGAGAAATCTTTGCTCTATTATAACTGTCAAATAAAAAGAATAATATAACAAAATATTTATTTGTATTGTTTCTTCTTAAACTGAATATTTTATTGACTCATTATTTAAGCCTTTTAATACTAATTATGTAATAATCTATGATCTGGAAATTTACTTTGCAAAGCTATATCTATATACATTATTCTTTAATTAATCCGAAACTACATGAAAGTATGAAATGTTTTCTCTTTTTAAAAATACTAAGTCTATCATTTAGATATGGATATTTCTAAATTTTTTTGCTTTGACCTATTTGTTGCATTCTGAATCAGTACTGTATTTTCTATTTATTATGACTGTGTAACATATCCTAATGTTTAGTTGGATTAATCTGCCCTAAAAATACTGAAAAATACTTTTTTCATATTTTATACATTTTGCAAATATATTTTTAAATAATTTTGAGTTAGAGAAAGTACTTTATTGCTATTTTAATTAAAAAATGAGCTTATAAAATGACTTGCGAGAATTATCATTCTTTTTATGATACGTTTAAATTGTCTTAATGTATGGGTTTCAATTTCTTCGTGTCCTTATTTTTCTAATCATTTCTCCTTTTGAAGTTTTCTTTACATAGATCTGATATCTCATTAATTATGTGTTCTAATCTGTTAATAATATACATAGCATACCTGATGTTATCTACAAATAGTGATATCTACAAATATATTAAAGTGTTCCTTTTTAATATTTGTCATTTCTTTTTTATGTGTTGTTAATGATTCTTCCATGCATCATTAAGTATAACTGACAATAAACTTAACTTTTCATAGTTCCTGTTTTTAAGGGAAATTCCTCTAGCATGACACTGAATATTGATTCTTAAAACTAAATGCTCTTTAACACATTAAGGGGTTGCCTAGTTTTTTAAGGTTTTTATTTATAACATAAATATATGTAAAATTTCAAATATACCTGTTATGTGGACATTTGACTGTTTCTGTTTGATGTACCACTACATTATATTGAAAATTAAGTTTCTGTTTTTCTCTATTATTGATGAAAGTGTTTATGACAATAAATGTATCTCATGAATACTGCTTTGGCTGCTACTCAAAAATTTTTATTTATAATGTTATATCCTTCATTTTTTTTAACAGTCTACTTTGAATTTGATTTCAGTATTATTAGGGAAATATTTTAAAATTTTTCTTTTTAAATAGAATTTCTGTTCTATTTTATTATGATTAAAGAGCATGGTATATACAGTAGCTACTTTTCAAAATATTTGAATATTAATTATGAGCCAGTACATATTTTTCCTCCGAAGTTCTTGGGATATTTCTCTAAATAATTTTCTATTTTGACTATTTGCTTCTTATCATAATCACTCTTTTCTACTTTACTAATTATATTGTTGATACTAATAATTTTTTTCTTTGCTAGATTGTTAATATCCTAAGTAAAAATTTTTTTTAAAAATTGATCTAATCATTTCACTGCTATCCACCTTTAAGTAGGTGGAGGGGGTACATATAAGTTCATTGTTACTTTTTCCAAATCTTTAAGTTTCTAAGAGAAAGAAACCCCTCATTATTGTAATAATAATAATAATGACAGTCAGGGTGAGGAGGGGCATTCGAGTCTTGTTCCCCACAATTTGTTCAGATGTTCTGCGTCAATGCAATGGCATGGTTCCACATTCCTGGGACACCACTCACGTGGTTTTCTTCCCTGCATCTTTCAGTTTCTAAATCAGGGCTGGAGTGCCTCTCTGTGATGCGCTGCTTGCTTGGAGGAGGATGAGAAGAGGATCATGGGATGGGGTGAATGAACAGTGTGCTGCTTTTATAGGGGTGTCACGAGGAGTGTGCTCTAGTTAGTAAGCCCTTCTTCAAAGGGTTCATCACTTCAGCAAGAGCAACAACTTCAGGCAACTGCAAGGAATCATTATTTCTTCTAGTTGTCACTCATTCTGTCTATAAAAATATTTATATTCTGATATTTTCCATGCCATTTTCCACATAAGAACCTGTTAATTTGTTTTCCAACTGACTGCCCACACTACATTCAGTGGTTTAAAAACTTGTTTTCATGTAAATAGGTAACCTGGACCCCACGTGAAAAGATTCTGCAGCTGTGTAAGTTTGGGGACTCTAACAGACTTGCAATACAAATTTGCATATAAAAAGCCCTAAAAATTCTACAGTAGAGAAACCTGCTTAACATTACCCAATATTGTCCAAACTTTGTAGTAACAGAATTCCCTTTCAGGGACTATTACACATGGAGCTAAGTTTTCTTAGGAGGCAATTTGGGAAAAGATAAACTGTAGAAATAACAAGTAGCCTGAGAAGTAATTTTGGATAAACTCAAATTTAGATTTTATTTTCATAGTGGTACTTGATAAAGTACATGCTCATTGGTCTAATCAGTTAGACTGCTGAAAACACCCACTGTGTTGGGACTTTATTTCACGGGGCGACACATTTTTAGTGGCTATAGTGGATTGAGGGCCATTAATTTTGTGAGTTTCCTCAGGTCCCAAGTCAGATTCTAAGTCACAAGTAGCCATTTATTTTCAGAATTAATTTACCCTAAAAGTAAAGAAAGAAAACCAAGAGTTCCAGACTTACAAGAGATGAAGTGTTTGGGGGACCGGAGAAGTCCTCAGACAAAGCATTAAGAAGGAAGTCTTCGCTCATGGGCTGTAAGAACCAGAAAATGTATCAACAAACACCACTGTCACTTGTCTCCTCTTCAAAATGATGTCACTATTTACATGCTGATCAACTAAGAGGAAGGCTATGTCCTTCCTGAATTAACAACCAGGCCCAAAAGGAAGGAGATATACTCAGAGAAAACTGGTTTGCTTACTGTAAGCTGTTCCTTGGGCTCTTTTGGCAGGAGTGGTTTTCCATCTTTATCCTATCCCGGGGGAAAAAACATAACATCGAATCACTTCATATTCTGTCCCAAGAATAAAACCTTGTAAACATTATAAAGGGCGGACAGGTTATACCTGCTGTTGTACAGTTTAGATTAGATTTACCATTTCAGGAAACAGATTCTCTCACCAGAGACTATGTTCTAACTAGTTCATGTCAACAAACGATCAGCTCATAAGTACCAGGCATTCCCAAGGCATGGGGGCTACTCCCCAGATTAGGCATGGTTTGTGACCACAGAAGCCCAAGACTAGCAGCTAGCACAGGAGAAAAATAGGTGAATGGTCAGCGTCATGTGGTGCCATGACCAGGGTTTGTGGGACAGTGTGAGATGAGCTCCTCACCTACCTGGGGGTGAGCTTTGCAGAGGTTGCTTGGAAAAGACTGGTTAACTTTATAAGTCACACATTTGACTAACATGGATGGATTACATGCCAAGCCCTAATAACTGGGAATACAACAGAAAATAGCACAGACAAAGCCCCTTGTCCTTGGGGAGTTTGCCTTGCAGGCAAGGCACTTTGAAACTTACAGCTCAGATATGTCAAGCTTTAAATGACCCTAAGTGTCACTTTTGAGTAATAGGGCAAAACTGATAAAGCATTTGGGGGTCTTTAGTAAAAGAAGATATATAAGTTAATAATAAATCCCATATACACACATACACAAAAATAAGTAAGCACAAGGCTATATTAATATATGTGAATATTTCTCCTGAGAAACTGGTTAAGATTGGTTTTTATTTGTTTTGTTTAAAGTGTGAGGTGCAATGGTTTAGAGGTACATTGCACATCGCTAATCTGAAAACCTGAAATCCAAGATGCTTCAAAATCTGAAACTTTTTGAGCGAGGAAATAACACTCAAAGGAAACACTCACTGGAGCATTTTAGGTTTTTGGATCAGGGATGCTCAGCAAGTATAATGCAAATATTCCAAAATCCAAAAATATCTGAAATGTGAAACACTTCTGGTCCCAAGCATTTCAGATAAGAGATGCTCAACCTGCACCACCTGCTCCGCTTGAAAGTGACATAAACTCCTTTCCCTGCTGTCCATCTCCTCTGAAGTCCACCTGTACGTTCTCGCCTTTCTTCAGGTAGGAGGGAAAGCAGAACCTGGGCTAGTTCTCCACCACCCGTTGGGGGCAAAGGCAGCAAATTTCCCCAGTGATGTATGGGACCCTGGGGACACTTGTGCTCCACACTCCAAGTGAAGTCAATTTTCTATCACTGCATGATCACATGTCTGAAAGTGGAAGCTTGTGCCCTCCCCTCAGGGAGCTGAATCTCCCTGAAGAGACTCGACGAGAGAGTCGTTGACGAATAACAACCTAGGGTTTAAATAATAGATGAAGCCAGCACCTGAAAATGCTCTATGGCAATAGGTAACTAACCATGTGTGAGATAAACAAGTTCAGAGGAGGATGAGACTACCACAGAATAAACTGGTTGGGGAAAGCTGATCACCTGCTCTCTTAAACATTGCTACTAGAATTCAGCAAAGGGAGAGAGAGGAAGCAACCACCCAACCATTTCTATGGACAGAGTCCTCTGCGCTCGACCAGTCTCCACGGCAGGGGTAGTCAGTGGAGGCAGGGCATGTGGCCCCTAAAATATTCTCTAACAACTTTGAAAAGCAACATAGGAGCAAACCCAGATTAATAAACGTGCCATGGTTTCAGCTGAATTGTGAAATACAGAAAGGAAGAAGAATAAAGATACCTGGAATAATACACTTAAGGAGAGCTCAGTATAGTTCCTGTGTTTGCCATATAAATGGACTAGTGCATATGGATGAGTAAAGAGCATGAATTTGATTTTCTGGAATTTTAATGAAATTTAGTTGAAGATCCTTTTAAGTATTGACATGTTATGAAGATGACTAACATTTGTTCCATTGTCCATGTATCTACCCCATTTAAGTGACTGCATTTAAACTACAAGATTCCTAATGGGGTCTTCCCCTCTGTTACTTGTCCTATACAACCTATACTTTCAAAATAAAGGAAATGGGCCATCTTGCCACTTTACTCAATGTTAAATGTTAAGTTATTTTTCTAACTTACATCTAAAAGTTGCACATTTTTCTTCATAGAAAATAATTGTTCCTCTAGTCTCTTCAATAAATGGTGGGGGAAAACTGAATATCCATATGTAGAACAATGAAACTAGACCCCCACCTCTCACCCTATACAAAAATCAACTCAAAATGGATCAAAGAACTAAATGTAAGGCCCTAAACTATAAAATTACCAGGAAAAAGAAATAGAAAAAATATCTCAGGATTTTGGTCTAGGAAAAGATTTTATAAGACCCAAAAGCACAGGTAACAAAAGCAAAAATAAACAAATGGGATTATATCAAACTAAAAAGCTTCTGCACAGCAAAGGAAACAATCAATGGAGTGAAAAGACAACCTACGGAATGGAAGAAAATATTTGCAAAGTACTCATCTGGCAGGTGATTAATATCTAGAATAGACAAGGAATTCCAACATCTCAACAGAAAAAAAAACAAAACCAACAATTAGATTTAAAAAAGGCAAGCAATCTGAACAGACATTTCTTGAAAGAAGATAGACAAATGGCCAATGAATATATGAAAAAATGCTCATCATCAATCATCAGGGAAACGCAAATCAAAGCCACAGTCAGGTACCATCTCATCTTAGGATGGCTATTATACAAAAGACAAAAAATAAAAAATGTTGGCAAGGATGCAGAGAAAAGGGAGCTCTTATACACTATTAGTGGGATGCAAATTTGTACAGCCACTACGGAGAACAGTACGCAGTTTCCTCAAAAAACCCAAAATAGAACTACCATATGATCCGGCAATCCCACTACTGGGTATTTGTCCAAAAGAAAGGAAATCAGTGTATCAGACAGACATCTGCACCCTCATATTTATTGAAGCACTAGTCACAATAGCCAAGATGTGGAATCAACCAAGGTGTACAACAGATGAATGGATTAAAAAAATATTATTGAGCCATAAAAAAAGAATGAAATCCTGCCATTTGCAGCAAGATGGATGGAACTGGAGGACATTATGTTAAGTGAAATAAGCCAGGAACATAAAGTTAAACATTGCATACTCTTACTCGTATGTGGAAGCTAAAAAAAAAAGCCAATCTCATAGAAGTAAAAAGTAGAACAGAGGATTTAGAAGCTGGGAAGGGTTGAGAGAAGGGAGGATAGGGAGAGATTTGTTAAAGGATACAAAATTACAGCTAGATAGGAGGAATAAAATTCTATACCAGTGCAGGATCACTATAGCTATATAGTTTCAAATAGCTAATAATATATAGTTTCAAATAGCTAGAAGGAAGATATTGAATGTTCCCAACACAAAGAAATGATAAATGTTTCAGATGATGGATAGGCTAATTACCCTGATTTGATCACTGTACATTATATGTATCAAAACATCATCATGTACTCCATGAATGAGCACAATTATTTGTCAATTAAATTGAATTAAAGAAACATAAAAAAGTAAATAATTGTTCCTCATTTTGGTTTTCCTATCTATCCAAGGTTTTTTATATTTCTGGTATTGTTAACTGATACCTAGAAGGGAAAACATTAGATATTCAATTTCTTTCACTAAAGGGAGGATCGAAAGGCCACTTAGGAATATTTTAGCTCCATTATCTGGTGTTCTAACATAATTATTAGTGGACTAATACTATTTGGTGTTTGAAATATTACGAAACAAAATCTTTATACTCCAGGTCTATTCCTGTGCCCCTTCTTTATGTATATGAAATCCAGTATGAATTAAAATCAAATAGAAAAATACTCCAGCCTCTTTACCTTCACTTCTTCTAATCTATAATCAGGAGGAATTGTTTCTTCTTTTTCACCAAGTTTTTCACGGTCTTCTTCTTTGGCTTTATCCTACATAAAAATTATATCATTTTTGTTGTTAATATATCTGTTTTCCCATCAAATGGATGCCTGAGTGACTAAATTTGAGGTAAACAAATCTATCATTAGGTTAGGACGTACATATGGCCATATGTTTACAGTTCCTACAGCGACTGTATCCTAGTTTGGCAGGCTCAGACACCACCATAAACCTGCTGGGCCGAAAGGCAGCTGCCACTTCTCTCCTGAGTCCTCAGCGATGCCCAGCACGTAGGCAGGCAAAGGTGACACTCAGACTTCTGACATGCAAATGCTATCCATCCACTGTGGTGGTTAAACGCTGGTACTTACTCAGGTTTAGCTTATTAAAGGATATGCACAATGATAGAGAAAGCCTGCTGGTCATGTTTTGTGGGAAATATTTAAAAAACCCAAATGACTAACTTATCTGGGGGAGGAAAGAGGATGATCAATGACAGCTATTTTCTAGAAGTATGTGAGTTGCCATTACCTTGACTTTGTCTATCACAGGTTTTCCATCTTCTGGATCTGCTTCCCTTTCTCCCAGGCTACCAGCCAAGGCTTCTACAGCATCATCTGGCACCGTGCCCTTCTGAAAGTACATTAGTGCATATACTAAGTAGGTGGTTAATCGCTCCTTCTAAAACAGACTCTATCAAACAAGTCGCAAAGGCATATTCTCATTTCAGATAAGAAGCACACATCATCTTTTATGAATAATAATCTGAGTTATCAATCGAATTACAATCTATGTTTAAAAAACTTAAAATGTTAAAAATTAGAGCAAGTTTCTCACATTAAACATTAACTATGCACCACTTATCTGTTGACACTGAGAAACTTACAAGATCTAACCCGGAGTTCTGGGTTAGAAGTAAGGCAGGCAATGGAATGAGAACCACAGAGATGCGGCAAGCCAGGAAAGAAGACAGACATGATATGTATGAGATCATTCTATAGGCGGCACAGGAAAGATTTTCAGAAGGCCCACGGGACATTCTTCCCCATTTTCTGAGGCAGCGGCTCGGGTAGAGCATCTATTGAGGCACAGAAGCGTGTTTTCTCTGTGGGGCTTCTACTGGCCAAAGTGGATTCAAGGCCGCTTCAGGGAACTCTGCCTGGGATTGACTGACCTGAGTGGCACAATAAGAACTGTCACTTGTGATCCAGTTGTTCAAAATGAAACGTGTTCCCTCACGATGTAATGA
>CAUYSK010087658.1:0-12394 GCA_963575035.1 Avahi laniger | reverse complement strand
GTGGCATCAGCCTAGCTCACAGCAACCTCAGACTCCTGGGCTCAAGCGATCCTACTGCCTCAGCCTCCGGAGTAGCTGGGACTACAGGCATGCGCCACCATGCCCAGTTAATTTTTTCTATATATTTTTAGCTGTCCAATTAATTTCTTTCTATTTTTGGTAAAGATGGGGTCTCGCTGTTGCTCAGGCTGGTCAGGAACTCCTGAGCTCAAACAATCCGCCCGCCTCAGCCTCCCAGAGTGCTAGGATTACAGACGTGAGCCACCGCACCTGGCCTAGTCTATTTCTTTATTAACATGCTCACACCTCTACAGCCAGGTTGTATCATGACTTTACCCCAGTTATTGGCTTGGAAGCCAGGAGGTGGGAGTAGATCTGGAAGGCTGACTGGAGGGCATGCCATTACAGAACTAAGTCCCTGATAGCGATGGGGACGAAGAGATCCTACATAATAGATGCCAGGTGGCAGGGCTTAACCACCAGTAGCAATTTGGGCACAGTTATTGTAATCAGCAGTAAGGTTAGAGCAGCAGCCAGAGGACATGACCCTCAGAAAGCAATGGAGTTGGTTAAGAGAACACAGAGTTCTCAGGGATAAGATAGATGAACAGCCAACAAAAGTATTGCTCAATCTTTACAAGAAAAATAAATCAGGGATGAATAACAAGAGAGGCTGAGGACAGCTATTCCAATCCATTGCCTGGTTTCCAGACCTGAGCTAGTTCTTATATCCAGAATTTCTTGCCTGAAGGAGGAGTCAGGTCCCCATGAGGAAAGACCCTGCAACAGTGTAGAAAGTATCTAAAAGGATCATGATTCCTTTAATCCCTTCCCAAAGAGAACTATGGCAATTTACTCAGGTAACTGCACACTGGGGAAATGGTAAAACACAGACATTTAGGGCTCTGTTGGATGCAGGGTCCAAGTTGGCATTGAAACCTGGGGATCCAGAGTCCTAGCCCAAGCCTAGCTCATAGTGGGTGCACTGTGTCCATGGATTCCCCATGATCATTTCCCTGGTCTCCAAATCTATGATTGAAATGGACATACTGGATAATTGGCAGAACCTCCTCATTGGTTCCTTGCCTATAAGGTAAGAGCTATCATAGTGGTAAAAGGCAAAGGAAACCTCTAAAATTGCCCACCCTCCCTGCCAAGGTAGCAAAATTAAAAAAAAAAAACACATTCTAGGGGAAATGGCAGATATTAGTACCACCCTTAAAGACCTAAAGGATGCAGGGATGGTGGTTCCCACCAAATCCACACTTAATTTCCTACCTGGCTCCCACAAAAACCAGATGGATGCTGGAGGATGATGGGGACGACAAAAGTCAACCAAGCAAGGATGGCCATTGCAGCCACTGTGCTTGCTGTGGCGTCTTTACTGGGCAGAGCCTCAAGTATACAGTACTCAGCTATTGAGCTGGCCATCTCTGCCAGAACAAAGCCTCAGAAACAGGTAACATCCACCTGGGACAGACCCCAGTGTATATTTACAGTCTTGTCTCAGCTTTAATTAACGTTCCCACTCTCTGTGATAATATAGTCTAAAGGGAACTAGCCTGTCTGGATATTCCAGTCCACTATATCAATGACATCATGTTCATATTGAACCAGAAGAGCAAGAAGTGGCAAGTACATTGGAGGCATTGGCAAAACACATGTGCTCCCAAGGGTAGGGTATAAATACTACAAAGAGTCAGGGGCCTGTCACATTAGGGAAATTTTAGAGGTCTAGTGTTCTGGGATAGGCTGGGATATCCTCCATGAAATAAAGGACAAATGATTTCATCTTATGCTCCCATGACAAAGAAGAAAGCACACTTTCTAGTAGATCTCTTGGATTCTGAATATGCTTCACTTGGAAATACTGCTTCAACCCATCTATTAGACACCATGAAAGGCTATCTTCTTTGTGAAAAGATGAGAGCAGAAAGGTTCAAACTGTGGTGCAAGAAACCCTGCCACTTGGGCCATGTGGCCTGGCAGACCATATGGGATTAGAGGCATCGGTGGTGGGAATACACGTTTTTGGGGGCATCGGGGGGCAGACAGTGTCTTTTTATGTCATCTGGGCTAGCGTGCAGTGGCTATTCACAGGCACAATCATTGCACACTATAGCCTCAAAGTCCTGGGCTCAAGTGATCCTCCTGTCTCAGCCACCCCCCTTCCCCAGTAGCTGGGACTACAGACTAAGCCACCACACCTGGCTTAGAATACACCTTTTGAAAAATAGTTCCTGGCATGCTACTGGTAAAGATAAAATGCTTGACCATACGACAAGAGGTCACGAGGCTGGTCCTGTCCAGTATGAGCTGGGTTCTGTTATACTCACTATGGTAGGCAGAATAATGGCCCCCCAAAGAGTCCATGTCCCAATCCCTAGAACTTGTGAATTTGTTACCTTACATGGTAACATGTGAGCAATTTTGAGATGGCATGGGTATTGCCAGGGAATGAGGGTGGCCTCTAGAAGCTGAAAAAAAAGGAAATGGATTCTCCCCAAGAGCCTCCAGAAAAGAACAACGTCCTGGTTGACACATTGATTTTAGCCCAGTGAGACCCGCTTTGAATTTCTGAACTACAGAAATAAGATCAATTTGTGTTGTTTTAAACCACTAATTTTCTGGTTATTTGTAATAACAGCAATAGGAAGCAACACCCACACCAGTGTTGGCACAAAGGGCACATGAACGGAATAGCCGTGATGGCAGAGATGAATCTATGCACAGGTCCAACAGCACGGGCTCCTCTCACCAAGATTGATCTAGCTGCTGTTGCCACCAGATGTGAAACTTGCCAGCAACAAAGACCAAATTTGAGCCTCATGAATCAGCACTATTCCTCGAGGAGACCAACCAACCATCTGGTAGCAAATTGCCTACATCTGTCCCTTTCTACTCTGGGTGTGGGTTTGCCTCTCCTGCCCACAGAGCCTCAGGCAGCATCACCATAGAAGGGCTTACAGAGCATTCAATTCCCTGAACAAAATCCCACGTAACATCGTATCAGATCAAGGGATCCCCTTTACAACAGGGGAGGTGCAGAAATGGGAACATTACCATGAAATCCACTGGGCCTATCACATACCACACCACCTGGAAGCTGCTAGCCTGATACAGCAATTAGAATGGCCTGTCGAAGGATTAATTGAGGTGATAGCTTGGGAAGAGGGGCCATCCTCTGGGGTACAGTATACACTTTAAGTCAATTATCATTATATGGTGCTGTGTCCTTCCTGGGTAGAATACATGGTTCCAGGAACCAAGTTGGAGTGGCTCCACTCACCATCATTCCTAGTGACCCACTTGGAGAATTTATACTTTAAATCTACAAATATGGTTCTGTAAGTTTGAAAGTTCTGGTTCCCAGAAGAGAAATGCTTCCACAAGGAGGACAGTAAGAGTCCTATTAAACTGAAAGCTATTATTGCTACCTAGCCATTTCCATCTCCTCATGTAGATAGCTCATTAGGAAGGAGAGGAGTTACCATGCTGGAGGGGCAATTGACCTTGATCATCAGGATACTGAGGGCTGCACATACACAGTGGGTGGCAGGGGAGGATATGTTTGGCATCCAGGTGATAAATTTAGGCATTCTCTAATACTCCCTTGTCCAATTTTGATGTATACAGACAAGTGCAACAGCCATGGTCTGAGAGGGCACAGTGGTTGAGGCTCAGCCTCTTGAGGGTTGAGAGTATGAGCCATCTCACCAGGTAAACCACCTAGACCAGAACAGGTGCTAGCCAAGGGTGAGGGAAACAAGAATGGGAGGTGGAGACCGGGAAGGAATAGGGTTTGTTATGGTCTCAAGACTAGCTTTAGCTGTGGAGGTTGTATGTGGTTTATCCCACTAATGTTCCTCTTGCATGTTTGTTCTAGGAAAAGAAAACAACCATAATCCCAGAGAAGCTGCTCCCAAAGCTTATCTCATGAGTCAAATTGATGTGAGTGGCACAGGAGGGACTACAGTAGCTGTCATGTTATGCTGCCCAGATCCTCATTCAGGATGAACTCTCATTTCCTCAGCGTCTGGGAATGTTGGCAGCTGACACTCTCGGCTGAGTCCCCTTCTAGGACTTGTCCTTGACTAAAGAGGGTTGTGTTACCCAAGGTTATGCCCCCTTCCAAGTTCAGCCCATACCTGATCACTAATAAACAGGGGTTACAAAGGCATACCCCAATTGGGACAACTATGCCAGGCCAATCCAGCTTCAAGGCTCCCTGTAGGAGCAGCTGAGATCTTTGTTGTGTCTGCATCACAGTTTAATTCCTCCTCTGTCCAATTCTCCTTCCTTCATTCCTCCACAGATGTTGGTCCTGAGATCCCTTTCCTGTAAAATTCCTACATGTAAATCTTCATCTCAGAATCTGTTTCCTGGGGAAATTAGCCTGCAACAGATGCAAATGCATACTGTGTGAGATAAAACACTAAAAATGTGATATGAGTAGTAGAAATATGCTGCTACAGGGATACAAAGCCAGAAATCATTTCTGGCAAATGTTGGCAGAGAATGGAGATATTGTGAGTTGGACTTCTGAGATAGCTGGTATTTGATGGGTGAAGGGGAAATGAAGTGGCATAAGACTAACATAGGCAGAATTTTGATAAATAAATTAGTGATTAAATGGCATAAGTGCACAAGTGAAAAAATAAAATCAGAGCTCAAGGAAGGGTGAGTGATCCAGGTGGGCAGGAATATGGGGCCGATGTTGAGATGTACCAGGAAATAAAGCCAGGATGAATGACAGGCTAGGACCTGATCATTCAGGATCTTAAATGCTGGGGTCAGGATTGTGGTCCTCATTTACAATGTGGCTGGGCACCATTTGGGGGATTTAAGCAAAAGAGTTGGCAAACTCCAAGCTCTCTTTTGATGTCAAGTATAAAGAAGTGGGGGTTAATATAATTAAATCATTATAATTTTACAATAAACTCCCTAAGAAGTTGCACTAACGAGATGGGATGTCTTACCAAGCAATGAGCTCTCCATTATTTACACAGAGGCTGAATTTCACTTCCATGTACAAGTCTTGTTTTTACTAGAAGATAAGATTTTGGGGGACTTTTCTTCTTTTTCATTGATATTTACTAACTTGGATAGTATGCTAAGTGCTGTACAGGCATTTGTATTTAATTCTCACAAGGCAGTGGTAGAGAAGCTGTTACATCGAAAATAATGAACAAAGAACGTCGAGTGGCCAGTGCTAAATAAAGAAAAACCTGATGTATTAAAGGAGGAGAAAGTACCAAATTTAGTCAACAGAAAGAGAAAGAAACTATAAAAGTAAAAGATAGCTTATGCAAATGAGCCTTTTTCTTAAGGAGAAAATAAATTAAGGAAATATAAAAAGTAAGTTAGGAAATGTTGAGGAGTAAAATTATGAAGTTAAAATTCACCATAAAATATATCGATATGTCCAAGTTCAACTTGCGAAGCAGCCTCTTCCTATGTCGGATTTGACCGAAGTGCTTACACAATAGAATCATGTAACGGGATGAGGGTCTCTTGCTTCACTCTATGTAGAATTTACAATTTTTGAAAACTGGTTTCATGACTCTGCACCCCCTTACTCAGGGAGAGGCTATAAAAAGCAGAGAGGAGAGAAGATTGGTGAAGATATTTCTTTGGGTAAGTTACGTAGTTCTGTAAGTCCCTACCCTCCGAAAGGGGATGAAGTTTTGGGGTGCTAATCCTCCACCTCAACCTAGCAGGGAGGACTTCTAGGAGACGATGGGAGAGTTGAATGTGTCCCCAGGTTTAGAGGCAAAGTCTGGTGTCTGGTTTGTCCTTGAAAAAGCTAAACCTGCTTGTGGCTGGTCTTCAGTTGGCTAGATAGTAATTAAAATCAAAAGAAGAAACACTTCACACTAGGTAGTTATAACTCAGATGCCATCCAATAGGATCACCTAAAGGGATGGTGGGATCTCAGCAACAAGAACCCGGTGGCAGAAGCAAGATTCCCAAGGGTGAAGGATGGAGTTACAAGTAGCCACCTAGGTCGAGAAGTATCTGTCCTGGCCCAGAGAATTCCCCAAAAAGGGGTCTCACACAACTCTAAGAAGTAAAAACTCAAGAAAAAGACTGAGGAGAAAGAGTCAGGAATGCGTGTGGAAGATGCAGGGCAGTTGTTTTCCTATAAATAATGGTAAACTAAATTTGGCATGAGGATGCCTCCATAACTTGAGTCCCTACATAACAAACTGCAACCTGACTTAGGAGTATTTTTTTGTTGTTAACAACTAGGTGAGTCTCAGCCAGTCACAGGTGGCCAACTGATCAGACCATGCCCAAGTTAGGCAAACTCTGAGCTGTAACTAATCAAGCTGCTTCTGTACCTCACTTTCATTTTCTGTCCACAAATGCCACCTGCCCACCTTGCTGAGCAGAGCTCTCTGAACCTCTTCTGGTCCTGAGGGCTGCTTGATACGCAAATTGTTCTTTGCTCAATTAAACTTTGTTAAATTTAATTCACTCAAAGTTTTTTTTTTAAGAACAAGGATTGAGATATTTGAATAATATATTGGTTAGAGCTGACATTCTAATTTCTGAATTGAGGCTGTTTGCATTTTTAACACGATCCAAGGACAGTCAGTTACTTAAGGTTGGGCTGAAAAGCCATGAAATCTCCTAACTTTCAATGCAAGAGCAGGGAAAGATAACCCCATTATGTAGACTGACATGCAGCAACAGGAGATGAAAAATAAAGATATGTTTTGATCTGAATGATACAGTTATAGCATTTACACAATAACCATTTGAGAAAAAAACAAGCTTGCACCAAAAATAGAATGAGAAGTACAAGCACATTGAAATAACAGGTCACTTTACACAAGAACTAAAGTGAGGTTCAAAGAAGACAGGGAATTGTCCAAAGCTCCATGGCTAGTAAGTAGCAGATCTGGGGTTCCGGCTCAACTCTCCAGATGCTGAGTTTTTCTTTCTCTCTCTCCCCTTCCTTCCTTCCTTCCCTTCCTCTCTCCCTCTCTCCCCCTCCTCTCTCTCTCTTTCTTTCTTCTCACCACTAGGAGAGTGATACTAGCTTTTAACACCGACACAACACTGCCACTGTTCCTTCCCTTCTGAGCATTATGATTAAGATTATGTCCATCAGGGTTCATTCCCCACTACGGTTTATAGGGGAAAGTTCACACTTGTCATAGTCATGAAAGATTATTTTGAATCTAAAAACCTGGTGAGATGCCTCTGAAAAATAGAACATAGCCTGAGGCTGTAATTTTGTTTTATGCATTACAGTGTTTTAAGGCCATTGGTAGCTTGTTCTTTGAGATGAAAACAGTACATCAGTAGGAGCTAAGTGAAAGAGAATAAGCTGGTCTCCAGGTAGCCAGATAGTATCTGATGTCAACAGAAGGAACACTTCCTATGGTCTAGCAATAATTCAGAATCTCTCAATCCTCGACCCTCCTTCGGCTGCCATTTCCTTTCCTTCTTTTCTTCCTGCTGTTTTCTCACTTCTTTCCAAATAGCCTGGGCTGATAGGCTGCACCTAGGTGATCATTGCACAATACAATTAATGACTATTTACAAGATTCTTGATAGTACTTTATTTTCACCCTTTACAGTGTTTAGCCTTTAAAAGCAAGTGAATATGGGGATCTGTTTCTTTGGCTGTCTTTCTCTTTGGCATATGGTATTTACGCCTTTAAAACTTTTTGCTGTTGTTGTCGTTCGAGGGCATTTCACTGATGAGATTTATCAAAACGCACCCACAAATCAACTGCTAAGAGATTGCCTGAATACAAACTGTTATTAGGAAAATGATCACGCCAAAAAAGAAAAAAAAAAAAAAACAATAACAAAGAACAGCTTTAGGAAAAGTTAGTTTTCTTTAGAAGCGTTTATATTCTTGCTCCCAGAAATAATTTATCGAAGTCTGTCGCTCTGAATGAAATTAGATTTCCTTTTGAGCTTCAGTAATAGGCTATTCCTGGAAAAGCAGCACTCAGAAATATGGTAAAAAATTTTTACTCACAGAAAGGAGCATGTTATTTCTAGAGAAGGGATGGGAACCAGGAATTCAAATACGCATCTGCTCGGTGAAGCACCCCCGACCCCCTTACATAGGGACCTTCACAGTGTGCAAAAAGTATTCATATTTTCAATGCGATATTATTTGGTTAAAATATAGTCATAGTCTCATTCCTTTCTTCAAGTATAGGTGTCAATCAGATTGCAGAGTATAAACTGAAGCAAAACATAGTAAGAAAATCCACGCATGAAGTAATCTTCTCACTCATTTCTTCACTTTTTTTTTTCTATTTCCCTTATTCGCATTATATTTAGTCCCACGAAGCTGCTATACACTTACTCATTTTGAAGAGATGTGGTAAAGCTTTTGGTGTGTCTTGCTGCCGGTTATCCTATCCAGGAGTTTAGGTCACTCTATGAGGAAGATGGTGCTCTACAGGTGAATCTGCCCACCCTTGAAGCTCAGCGACAGCCAGCGCTGACGATGCCTGTGCTGGGCTGGCGCTGGGGCCGTTTGGAGCTGCTAGTAGGTGAGGACGTGAGATTGGACCTCCAGTCCAGGCCTCTCTTCCAGGTTATATTCGGAACCGACTGTCTTCTCCAACTCACTGAGACTAAATCTGACCTCTCTTCTTACTGGTTTTCTTTCTATTTCTAGATCTTTTAGAGGTAATGCTACACAGTGCAAAGAGTTGAAATGAGGCTAAAATGGATTTGAATTCAAACTCAACACTTATTGCTTGATCTCAGGCAAATGATTTACTCTTCCTGAGGCTCAGTTTCCTCCTCTGTAAATTGTTGGTAAAGATTCCTAGAGTGTAGGATTGTAGCCATTTAAACAGGTGACATTTCTAAGTGTCTAGCCCTTAGAAAGGTAAGCGCACGGGGCAAACATAGGTACTTAAATAACCAGAGGTTTCCTCCCTTCCCCCTCACTGTCACTGATATTGCCACTGGTTGCAGTAACCAAGTTGGACATGTTGACATCAACTTTCCTTCTTCCCCCGCCCTTTTCCCTTAATTAATGCCAGTCATGAAGCTATGGAGTATCTGAACTAGCAAGAACCTTCGAATCACAGTCCTCTGCTTTATTGATAAAATATAGAGACCTAAGTCACCAATTATTCTAGAAATTTGGGCCTCCATATCAATTAAATCACAACCATTATTTGATGATAGAATCTGTTGCTTGACACTTGACAATCATATGGAACAAAAAAGAATCAACCAATTATAGTTCATTCAGTGATCATGAATAAATACAGCTTCAGGTTCATGAGTCAAGATCCATTCTCTGAACTGTTGCCTTATGGTTATTTATGATACAAGAAAGCTTTTTAGTAGAATTTTCTCTGTCCCTAGTATATTCCTTTGCTCATGTCCTTTCTCTCTTTGCCATTCACTAATGAGAGGAGAAACATCTGTCTCAGAGACAACTGAAGAAGAAAGGGGTCATAGAAGCAAAAAAAGAAAAAAAGAAAGAAATGAGAAAAAGGAAAAAAGGGGGAGAGGGGAATAAGAAAATTCCAAAGGAAACAATGTCAAATATCAAAAGCCTAAAAATTGACTAGTTAGTAAATCACAACATTACATGTACCCTGGAACTATTCACTCCATGTATTATATATGCTATTGCATGAGTTCATTTGTGTTCTTCTAAGTAGGTTATGGTAGAAAATCCTAAGGGAATCACTCTACTAGCAAAGTAAGAATTAGATATGTTCATATATGTGTTCTTTATAACACAACCATTCTTCCTTTCGTATTTCATGCTGAATAACCATACATGACCCAAACCTGTCTTTTAAGACCTTTACCCTCTTCTCCTTCCCATGTTCCATGTACGAGAGGAAAATAAATGGCCCATAGTTAACATATTTTATATGTGAAGACAAGAAAAATATAAATCATGTGACATGTTGGGGTATAAATAATCTTTCATAAAAATTCCATTTCTTTAATCTTCATAGCCACTGAACATACATATCATCTGGGATTCTCACAGCAATAATATTACGTCCACAAAAGAAAAAGACCCTATGTCTAGTGATAGCCTGTTGTACTGAAATCCATTTGTTTGTCAAGGCAACTTAGAAAGTTTCTGAGAGAGCCAGCCTTCAGACTTTAACATTTCGTTCCCCAGCCCAGTGCACTGACTTGATTTGCTGCGAGACAAACAAGTGTAGAAGCTGGCCCACCACAGACTAGGATTCTACTGGGTTACCTCTGAAACGCGAAGACATGCTGCTCACAGACGAGGACGATGGCTATAAGGACTCCAAAGCTACAAAGCTTCATCCCAACAGCAATTTTCTGTACAAAAATTACTCTGAAGAGAAAGGCCCAAATAGTTGATTGCTTAAGAGTCTTCTTTACACACTGGTTAAAATATAATGGGATGTTCCCTCTCATTCCTGTTGACCAATCTACTTAGCTTCCCTTCCTACTCCCCAAAAGGGGAAATCTACATTTGTTTAGTTGGATTGTTGCTTGATAGCCAAACCCTCAAAAAGAATATGATGAGAGCTGTTCTTAATTTAGACTATCTAGAAAATGTTTAACTTCTCAGGGAAGATAAGGCCAAGAATAAAAGGACACTAATATAGGGAGATCTGGTCTGGTTTGTTGAAGAACCGCAGCCATAGCATATTGACTAATAGATCATAGCCCATGTTGAGGGAGGTCTCCAGAAAGGGCTAAAAATGTCCTCTTTTGCCTCTAACTTTTTCAACATTTTTAACTTAGGTGAAAACATAGAAGGTGAGGTCCTGAAATCTGTGGCTAATACAATGCTGAGAGGCAGAGCTTGTATGGATGGTCACAGAATCTCCATGCAAAAGGATTTTTCCTTGACCATATGGAATGATAAGCCCAACCAGAGAAAGGACTACTATGTCGTGGAAGCTGGTTTAAGCAGTAAAGACATCAGGTCACTTTGAGTCATGTTTATTCAGGGAAGGTGACCATAATAGCCATCAAATGAATCAAGGCTCATGACCCAGCATTTTGAAGGGAGCATCGTATAGCATTTTATCTAGTGTGAGGTCACATCTACATTCTGTAAGTGGGCAGAACCCTGGTCACCCCCTCCCCTACATTCCCACTGGTAGATGCATTTGAATGTTCTTGAGGTCAAGATAGGTAAATTTGCAAAATAAATTGACCTGTCCACAATGGACTTCTGAGAAGAAAAGGATTGACATTTCAAACTTCTCCCTCTGAGATTCAAAGTTATCGAAACATATTTAATGGATCAACGTGGTCTCCTCCACTGAAACTGCTTTTTCTGTAAGAGAGAAGAAAAAATAAGAAAATGCATGTATATCTGCTCATTTGTGGAGAAAGAAACACAGGAAGAATAGACCAGAAATCAATGAAATTGGTTACCTAGAGGGAGTGGGTGGAAACACAGTGGGAAAGTCGAGAGAATAAGAACAGGGTAGAAGAGATGAGAGGAGGGACAATTCTTGGGTAAATCTTTCTGAATAGTTCTGAATTTTAGAACTATGTTAAGTTTTCACATACAGACATAAAACAAGCAAACAAATAAATTGTAAGAAAGAATACAAGCAAAAACAAATGAACCCCTGTTTTAAATGAATAACATAACCACACTAAAGGGGAGAGGGGAAAACTAACCCAGGTAACTTTTACCTTTAACAAAATAAATAAATAAAAGGTAACTTTAAAATAAACAGTCAACAGTTAAAATATACTGACAAATTTTGTCAATATTTGTGCAATTTATTTTGCATCTTATGTTTCTTCTTTATTTTGTGTCCTGTGTTTCCTCTCTGGGGAAATTGAAACACAGGATACAACATAAATAAAAGAGCAGCAAAATGCTTAATAATACATTTTAAATTACATTTATTCTTGCTGAAGCAATCTTTTAAAATTCCTTTAGTGAAGAGCTGCAGGTGGTAAAATCTTTTATGCTCTATGTCTTTAACGGTAAGTTTATTTTGCCCTCACTTTCACATACTAGTTTAGTCAAATGGAATATTCTAATATGACAGATGCTACATTATCTTTTGGCCTCTACTACATATCGTAGGAATCTGCTGTCCAGATAACTGTTCCCTTGCAGGTAAACTGTCTTTTCTACTTGATGACTTTTTTTTTTTTTATTTTATTTTTTTGTAGAGATAGGGTCTCACTCTTGCTCAGGCTGATCTCGAACTCCTAACTTTAAGTGGTCCTCCAGCTTTGGTCTCTCAGAGTGCTAGGATTATAGGCATGAGCTACCGTGCCTGGCCCAGACCCCACACTCTTAACCCCAAGCCATACTGCCTCAGAAACTTACCACCTCACAAACGGAGCCCTGTCGGGACACAGAGGGACTGGCACTAATTATCTCGGTGTCTGCAGGGCATACAGCTGTAGTCCTTAGTCA
>CAUYSK010087656.1:0-10345 GCA_963575035.1 Avahi laniger | reverse complement strand
TGGGTGAGAGCGATTTAAGGTTGGGCTTGGGCAGGATCAGGAATGAGTCGTTAGGACAGAAAAGTCATGCTGGAAGCTCCCATTTATCAAGCATCCACTATGCGTAGGGTCCAGAGTGAGCCGTTTCACAAACTGTGTCATCTGGTTTCTAAGAGGCGGGTACTGTTATTCCCACCTGACACCTGGAAAACCAAGGCACAGAGAAATGCAGCGTCTTCCCCAGGGTGCACAGCCAAGGTAGAACTAGACTTTGGAGACTGCTCTCAGAGACCCACCTTTACTCTGTCTTCCGCGGTGAGGGAATAAGCAAAAGCAGCAGATGGGTAACTGTGATTGTGTGTTTTCTGTGTGCCTGATAGAGAGCTCCGCACGGCAGCTCCACCCCTTGGCACGACTCCCTATTTACAGATGAGGAAATTAGGACCCAGAGAGGTTAAGGAACATGTCCGAGGTCACACAGCTAGAAGGTGTGGAGCCAAGGTCAAAATCCAGGTCTGTCTGGTTCTAAAGCCCAAGCAGCCACCTTCTCCGGGCCACTGGACTCTGTGGAGAGTGTGTGGCGTGGAGAAGCTGGCCCCGTCTACCCTGATCAGCTGATAACCCTCAGAACTGCCGGTCAAGAGGAGTCCTGGTCAGACAGAGCCCCACTCACCACACAGTCCCCATGACGTGGCGTGTAAATTCTCAAAGCGGACGTCATCGTCCTTGAAGCCTTCCCTCCCTCCTCGCCAGCATAAATGCCCTTTTCTTCTGGACCCAATGAATGGAACTATTTCTCCCAATTTATGGGGTGATGCCAATTTGGCTGGGTGGTTCTCATCAGCCCTGACCCTGGCAACTTAGTCTTCCTTTATTTGGCCGGGGCAGGGGGATTGTTATTTTAGGGGACAATCTTCTATTGTTCTGTGCAAGCAAACCTTACCCCCTCCCCACCGTCCCCTCCAGGTCCCCTGAGATAAATGAGAAAATGTGCTCATTAAGCACCTCCGGCCCTAGCTTGTGCGGCTCTCCGGGAGGACACGAGAGCGGGTAGCACACAGTAGACGTCCTTGAGGACCTACCTGCTGGGAGCCGCAGGGGACAAATAAAGAACGCCTTGTAACCAGCCTGGCCGCGCCGTTCTGGGAGCTGACCCTCGTCAGACACGGGGCCGGCGGTGGCTGTTCCCACCCCAGCCCTCCTCAGAGCTCCCGCCGGCATTCAAGGATGCGGCAGGACCGCGTTTCTTCTGCTTGGGATGCTCGACGTGGAGGGACTTCCTCACGCTCTTTAGCCACGATGAGACAGTGGGCGCACGTGCGTTTGTGAGATGGAGCCCTCAGGGTGGAAATCAGCCACGTTAAGGCAGTACCCCGGGAATGGGACGATTTACCTGGCTTTGCCCACTCCGAGAATTGTGGGCATTCCTGCGAAACCCAGGGAGGAGCCACCTGTTTCAGATGCACGTGGCCAAATGTAAAGGAACTTTTAAACTCAGCTTTGTATGCAGGTCAGAGATCTGAACCCATGCTCTGTACAGCCTGATGTACGTGGGTCTCCAGTGGCAGGTGAGGGGTCGGTGACAAGTGCTGATACCTGGCTCTGGCCCTCCTCCCTAAGGAGCCCTGCGGGTGAAGGACCACGCCATGCCGGACCACTTTCCGTGGCTGATTCCTGGCGTCTGGTCCGCACCAGGCCGTTCGCTTCCTGACTCGAGGCCGTTCATGCTAATCACCCCGTGGTGCTGCAGCCCGGGCTTTCCCACGCAGGGCTTGCTGGCAGGTGTCCTCTTCCACCCCAGCTCCTGGGGACGGGCGGAGGCTGCCTGAAGAGCCCAGCTGGAGCAGCGGGGAGGCTAGGTAGTGGAGACACATGGGTTGCATTTTTGCCAACCCACCTATAGCAGGCCCTTTGTGCTCCTTCCGGCAGGGGGTTCTCTTTAGGGTCAGGACACCACGCTCTCTGGGAAGTGGGCAGAAGGGGCTGCTTCCAACTTGGAACAGCTTGAGTAGACTCCCTCCGCCTGCCGTGTGCTGTAGAGACATTTCCTGGGCAGCACAGTTACCCCTGCCTCCCACCCGAGCATGGCTTGGAGCGTTGTGGTGTGATCATTTCACGTCCAATACTGCGGGTTACACATGCAACGTGTTTATGTATACTGCAAAGGTCAAAGTGCACAAAGTGCGCAGAGAAGAGGCACAGGGAGAGACTCACTAAGGGGACCCATCCCTGCAAACAAACTCATCCAGGTCCCATCACGGAGGCGCCTGCTTCCTTTATCGCGGGGTGGGATGGGGGCTCCTGCTTCCTCTCCCACAGATGCCAAAGGATGCACAGATGGAGGCACCGGGGAGGAAGTTCTCAGCCTGGACACCGTGAGGCTGAGTCAAAGCCTCACCTGCGGCTGGGGAACCGCGGGCCTTGTGCAGCTTCACCGTCTGCAGACCGGGCTTGTTTTCCCTGCCGTGGTGGCTGTCTGTCAGGGCTGGGGTGAAGGTCAGAGCCTGATGGTTAGCAAAGGGCTTTAAAATACAAAAAGTGCCCGATAAATATGAGGGATCGGGGATTTCTTTGGTGGTGATGATGATGATGACAGTGATGACAGTGAGCTCAGCCAGACACAGCTGCTGCTTGATGTTGGCCCTGGCACAGCACGCAAGGCTGCTCTTCAAAGCGAGCTCTGCAGTGGCGCGGAGGCTACATAGTATATGGTAGTATACAGTATACAGTAAATAGCTGTGTAGCATACAGTAGGCAGCAGAGCGCAGCACAGGATCCTTCTCACATCTCATCCCTGAATCCTCTGCCTTCCTCTTCCACATTTAAAGCAGTGGTCCCCAGTCTTTTGGTACCAGGGGCCAGTTTCATGGAAGACAATTTTTCCACATACCCCAGCTGGGTTGGGGGGGTGGTTTCGGGATGATTCAAACACATCATATTCATTGTGCACTTTATTTCTACTATCGTTACGTTGTAATATATAATGAAATAATTATTTCTATCATTATTATTACATTGTAATATGTAATGAAATAATATACAACTGACCATAATGCAGACTCTAATGCCACTGCCGATCTGATAGGAGGCGGAGCTCAGGCGGTGATGCGAGTGATGGGGAGCGGCTGTAAACACAGATGAAGCTTCACTCACTTGCCCACCGCTACCCTCCTGCACGTCCCAGTTCCTGATAGGCCACGGCCTGGTACCAGTCCACAGCCTGGGCATTGGGGACCTCAGATTTAAAGGACACTTGGGATTCTATTGGGCCCACCCAGGAAATCCAGGGCAATCTTATTTTTAGCAGCCTTAATTCTCTCTGCCACCTTGATCCCCCCTTGCCATGTAACATAACGTGTTCGCAGTTTCAGGGATTAGGACCTGGGCATCTTTAGGGACAGGCACGTTATTCTGCCAGCTGCAGGGATTTCCAGTTATTCAGGAAGGTGGGAAGCTAATGCAGGAATTCTCTATTTAACTGCCCCAAAACCATTTGTGGTGGGGTGGTGGGGGGAAGAGACTTAGAACCAGTGCTTCCTTCGGTGGTCTTTAGGGTATCTCTTCCTAAAGTACCTGGCTCCAGGCTTCTGTGCCTCCTGGAAGGTTTTTAGCCTTTCTCTGGGGAGGGTCATAGCAGCCAGGATGACAAGCCTCTAGAAGGGACAATAGCCCAGATGCAGCGTTGGGAATTGCTGCCGGGGCCTCCTGTGCACCAGTGTTAGTTGCACTCAGCAGCATCCCTACTACTCAGAGCCCGTCTTTATTGAGCACTTACTATGTGAAAGATACTTTACCAGGTGCGGGATGCCCATTGCCTCACTGAACTCTCAGGATGGCCCCTTGAAGTAGATTCAGCTGTCACCTTCATTTGACAGATGAGGAAACTGTGGCACAGAGAGGTTTAGTGACTTGCCTGAAGTCACACAGCCCATCAGTGGCAGAGCTGGGATTTGAACCCAGGGAGTTGGACTCCCAAATCCCTGCTCTTCCCTGGCTTGCTCTCCTGCTTCTCTGCCTTTCGTGCACATTATCCTATTTCAGTTGCACAACCACCACAGGATTTCTTTTTAATCCCCATTGCTTGGATAAGGACGCTGAGGTTGAGAGTGATTGTGCAGCCACCCAACGTCACCCAGCCACTAAGTGACCTGCCTAGACTCTTTCTCTGCATCATGGCACCTTGCCATGTGTGACTGATGAAGAATTAAGTTTTAGAAAATGAATATTTTCAAAGCACTCCCTGCCTGCCGCAGTCCCCTTCAGGAGTACTGGCTGTTTGTAGTTTCCCGACCCCTCCGCCCCTCGTTACCTGTAATCACTGCCACTCCAGAATGGAGACCGGAGGCATCTCCCCTCGCCACCCGGGACTCTCCTTGAGCCAGCCGGCCTGAAGACTGCAGAAAGCAGGCAGATGCGATGCTCGGAAGAGTGAGGGTGTTCTCCTAGGAACTCCTTAACGAACAGTTTCAGTCCTGTGGATGAGAGCGGAATAGACACGGCTCTCGCTACTACCCACATCCGAAATAAACGAGACAAGGGAGGCACTTGAGGAACACGCAGAAGTTACTGGAAGCTCGAACAACAAGCTGCAGGAGGTGAGCTTCTGTCCGGGAAGGTTCTCTGACTTTCCAGGGTACATGGAACCCCCAGCGCATTTCTCCTTTGGAGGACCCACGTTCCCCAAGGTCAAGGGTACAGAATGGGGCACGACCGTAAACCCAGCCTCCTCTTCCTGCCCTGCCTTGCTCGGTGAGGCCTGGGCTGCACACAGGCCCGGCCCCAGGACTCGGCCTTGGCTGCGGTGGTTCCAGAACGGGAATGCTGCAGTACCAGGCACCCGCAGTGCGCCATCTTCAAGGCCTGTGGCTCTTGCACCCCCAGCTTGAATGCACACTTACTGGGCCACGGCTGAGATCTGGGTCCCCACGTCCCTTTGTAGTGACATGCAGCACTGGTTTCCAGATGAGGGGTTGAGTGAAGAAATGCCACGTTGGGTTAATGTGAGATCCTGTCCCTTCCCATCAGTTGGATCTCTGGGTGACCACCTGAGAGCCAGACTTCTAGAAGTCAACACACCGTCCTCAGACTGTCCCGTTGCCCTCCGAGGGGCATGTACACACACACACAGAGCACTGGCTGCAGTGTGACAGGAACACAGCCTTCCTGCCATTAATTGGAGGGCCCTGGCTGCAGACACAGCGTAACCGGCTATGCGTAGTTCTTTTTTTAATTGTAGGAAATGCAGCTCTAGCTCATACCTGCTTAAGAGCAAAGGACTGGCCGGCATGTCAGCACTTTTCCAGTTAGGACACCCCCTTTGAGCTGGGACACCTTGTTTAGCTTAAGTATTCTGCAGAATAAAGAGTTAAGGATCGGCCTGCAGCCCGGGGTGTGGCACAGAGGATGAGCTGGCCCTGGGGGTGCCCAGGGAGGGGCTGCTGGGCTGCACCCCCAGGGCTGGGGGACATTACAGGCTCCGCTGCCTCTGGAGGTCCCAGGGGACCACTGGGCCCAGCCACTTCTACGTGACATTCTGGGCCGCAGCCTTCCTTGCCTCGCACCCTTTCCTGGAGAAAAAGTGGAAATGGTTTAGGAATTGGGCCTGCTCCATAGCTTCTGAGAATAAACCCTTCTCCCCGGACTTCTGCTGCTGTTCTAGTTCTTCTCAGCCTTTGGGTCCAAGACCGTGGAGGTCTTATAAGCGTGTTGCTTTTTATAAATTGAGCAAGTGGACTTTTTTGGTTCCATAAGGGGCACGTGGGGCCCCGGGAAGCATGCTTCCTCCTGAAACATGCATCGTGCATGACAGCGCCCAGACCGTGGAATGTGCTCCCATTTCTTGAGCGCCTACTGCATGCCGGACATTTCCCCTGCATGGTGCGATTTGATCCTCCCAGCAACCTTACGCGGTCGGTACTAGGATTTTCCCCTTTTCACAGATGGAGAAAACAGAACCGAGGAAGGTTAAGTAGCTCGTACGTGGCCTCACAATAGTGGGGGGCTGGGCCAGGATCCATGACGTCCAAGGCTGGAACAAACACTTGACCCAAGTTTGGGGGGAGCTGGGGCTTTGCTGCCCTGTTTCTGGGGAGCATGTTTCCCTTTGGTGCTGCGTCTTCTGGCCCCATGAGGGCTGCGATGCAGCCTCCCCTTTCCGGGAGATCTCCCCAGAGTGCCCCCGGGACCACGGCCACGTAACACCCGCATGCCCTGCAGACGAATGGTCACGGCGACTAAGTCCAAACAGCATGAAGTGCCGCCGTGGGCAGCCAAGACCTAACAACGTCAACAGGCGCTTGGTCTTTCTTTGAGGGAGAACACCACGAGCTTTCCTTTGCTTTGCTTTTGATTTGCTATTCAATTAGAGAAAGAAAAAACATTGGAGAGGATCAGTGAGTAGAAATCTAATTTGAAAAACACAAAACAAGTTCACACAAACAGGAAATGTGGTGTGCTGTTAACTGGTCTGTGCCGCTCTGGGACTTTTTAAAATGACAGCGCATATCACAGGCTCCTCTCGTCTCTCTTGACGAGCTGGGGGTCTTAGGCTGGAATTCTGGGATCGGAGGAGCCAGGCTGAGAGGCTGTGGGCGAGGCGGGCAGAAGAGACCATCCCGTGTGCCCTTCACCTTTGCCCAGGGCAGGGGCTGGTCCTCAGCTACTCCGGTTCCTTGGTTTTACCAACCGTCTATTCGTGCGGGGGGCAGAAGCCCACCCTGTCCTGCTAAAACCTTCAGTGCCACCTCATGGGAAAGAGAATCTGATTGGTCCATGTCTCCCTGTGCCTCAGTTTCTCTCTTCTGCAAAATAGGACAATAAGGATACTCAGAACTGCTGTGCAGGTGAAATGGGCCAGACAGTGTCGCTCAACTCGTTTCAGCTTCAGCAAGTATAACTGCGCCTGAGAATTAGTGCTCAAAATAGGGGTTCTTACTGCCGTCCTGTTTATTATTCAATGTCCCTGGTATAAGGAGTCACGTGATAAAACATTTCCAGAACTACCTCAAAGAGAACACCACCAGCATAGGAAAAAAAAAAGTTCATTTCACTTGAAGAACTGCTGTAAATACTTCATGATAAGTAAGATTTGGGTGAGATATTTTATAATTTTCAAAGTACCGCCACATACATGTGTCATATGATTCCCCCAGTATTCTGAGATATTATTAAGACTGGTTAATAAACAAGGAAACAAGAGGTTAAGGTATTGGCTGAGGTCACATGGTCTACAAGTGACAGAGCCTAAACTCACATCGAGGTCTCAACTCTAAATTCTGTGTTTTCCACTTCCTCAGTGATGGAAGATTTTATAACCAATCATATTTCTCTTTATACCTTGGCCACCAGGAAGCTCAAACTAAGTGTGATGCCCCAACTCAGCACTACCCTAATTGTGGTTGTTACAATATGATGTTTCTTGTACGTAAACAGCTGCAGTGCTTAGATAAGGTAGCCTGGCTTTATAAAACACAGTGTAAGTGTCTGTGTCAAGCGGATGAATTGTGTGCCTTTTCAGACATTCAGAAGTGGTGAGGATGAATTTTCTTTCTAAAACGTCATGGTTTCTGTTTGTGGGAGAGGACAGCTCTGTGGCTGCAGCCTGGCACCTTTGCCTGGCTGTGTGGAGTCTTTGCTGAAAAGAGGGTCCACGGAAGAGACGGGCCCCCCACCTGCAGCCCCTCTGTCTGCTTCCTGCTGACATCTGGGAGGTGTTTCTCAAAGGCCCTGACTGTGAAACATCGTCAGAGTTGGCCAAGACCTTTCTGAGGCCGCCATGGGGATAGCACCTTTCCAGAACTCTAGTCAGCGTCACCCCTGAGGTTTGAAACCTGCCAACACAAACCCACGTGTTTTACGGGAAGGGTTTCTGTGTTGGGGGGGGAAGGCTAATGACTTTCTTGGCCTTTGTCCCTCAGTTCTCAGAGGGGTGACGCTGGGGTGCTGTGTCAGACCCGCTACCCTGGACGGGAGCCAGGCACTGAGCCCAGCCTTTGGTCCTGTGCCTCAGTTTCCTTACCTGTAATGAGAGGGTAGCATCACTTCCCCTGGGGGTGTGGTAGCAGCCAACAGTGTCAATAGCAAGGATAACAAGGGCAGCTGCTCCTGGAGGACTTTACTGACGTGTGATAGTGCTTACAATACCCCAAATACTGTGGGAAGCTTGTTGTTTTAACTCATTAATGTGTTACAATAGCCAGTGAGAAAACAGAGAGGTTAACAACCTGCCCAAGATCACACAGCATGTACACGGCAGAGCAAGGACTCCAAGATGAACGAACAGCGATAGCACAGACCACAGAGACCCAGTCAGCGGGTCCTCGAGCAGCACGGGTTCTCTTTCCTTCCATGGCACCGGGAGGCAAACAGCCTGTCTTGCCTGTAGGGTAATGATCGCAAGTAGGTAGTCTGCGCCTCCCCCCCTCCCTGACCCTCCACCCTTCATTTTTTCCTTCTGTAAACGCCCAGGCCCGGCACGTCGCCGCCTGCGTGAGGGACTGGAGCTGGAGCCGGAGGCAACCTGGTCATCTCAGCATCCGCTACGGGCTGGGGGCTGTGCCTTCTGACGGAGCCCATTTACTGTTGTGCTGAACACGTGTGCTTTGCTTTAAAAACCCAAAGTCCTGGGTGAATGAAATGCTCCTCTCAGCTGAATGCCGATGTGGGGTTCAGCCCCTGAGCGGCTGGAGGCTTAGAGGGAGGGCGCCTGCCCGCTCCAGGGCCCCAGGACCCCAGCACCCTCCTGGAGAGACTCAGAAAGTGGTCCGTGGGCCTCTTCCCGGAGAAAACAGCCTACAGGCAAGGGGCTTGTCTGACTGTCCCTCTTTATTATTAGTAGTAGTAGTAATGGTAATATTTTGCAAAATCAATCATTGAAATCTAGGGCAAGTCTGTCCACCAAATGCCACTAACAAAGGTCCCGACATACCCAGCTCATCAGGGCTATGTCTCCTGGGTACCGCCATGGCACCCCACGGCCGTCTCTGGGGAGCACCTGCTGCACGCTGGGGACTGCTACACGTGTGACAAAGTCCTCCCACCACCCTGTGGGTACCGTTAGCCTGATAGGGGGCCACGTGCCACTGTCTGCCCTGCCGGGCAGTGCAGACATCTGGCACCCCTGGGTCTTCCCCCGGCCTCTGCCTGTACCACCCGCTGACCCTGAAGGCTTGTTCAATCTGTGGCCTTCGGTGAAGTGGGAATTTACTCTTCCCCTCCTCTGACACTCACCCCTGATAAATCACTCCCTGTTTTAGTTTTATTGTTAGAGCAAAAATAAAACCTCCGGGGGGTGCGCCATATATCTGCCTCTGGCTTATTTATAGGGCATATATTGGCATAGAGAGATGTGGTGTGCCCTTGGGATGCCTCAATTAGACTCTAGGGTGAAGGGCTACCGCCTTAGCCCAGTCCTGAGCAGCCCTCCCTGGAAAGGCACCCCATCCATCCCATTAGAGCCAGAAAGCCAAGCGAGTGTAGCGGGGTGTTTTCTGACCTCTTCTCAGAGGAAAGCAGTTACTATAGAAAATGAACTCTGTTCAGCCTTCAAAAAGGAATGAAATTCCGATACATGCTACAACGTGGACGAATCTTGAGCACATTATGAATGAAATGAGCCAGACACAGGGGACAGATACGGTATGATTCCACTTGAGTAGTCACATTCCGAGAAACAGAAAGTAGCACGGTGGTAACCGGGGCCCCGGAGAGGGGACATGGGGAGTTGCGTGTTTGGTGGGTGCAGAGTTTCAGCTGGAGAAGATGAAAGAGTTCTGGCGACGAGTGGTTGGGGATGGTTGTGCAACAGCGAATGTGCTTAATGCCTCTGAGCTGGACACTCGAAAGTGGCTAAAATGGTAAATGGCCTGAGTGTGGGTTTCCTGGGCTGCTCTTTGCTCAGAACAGTCCCTGGACAACTCGCTCAGTCCTTCCCTCCTGCGGGAAGTTACGGAGCCTTTGAGATCAACTGTGGTCAGTCTTTAGTCTTCCCTAAAGTAACACAGCATGTTAGGGTAGGGTTGACAGATAAAATACAAGACACCCAGTTAAAGTTGAATTTCAGGCAATGAATAATTTTTCAGTATAAGTTTATCCCATACAATATTTGGGATAGACTTATACTGAAATTATCTGAAATTCCAATTTAATTCCTGTTCTGTATTTTCTTTTTTTTTTTTTTTGAGACAGAATCTTGCTCTGTTGCCCAGGCTAGAGTGCCATGGCGTCAGCCTAGCTCACAGCAACCTCAAACTCCTGGGCTCAAGTGATCCTCCTGCCTCAGCCTCCCGAGTAGCTGGGGCTACAGGCATGCGCCACCATGCCCAGCTAATTTTTTATATATATATATATATATATATATATATATATA
>CAUYSK010087652.1:0-76339 GCA_963575035.1 Avahi laniger | reverse complement strand
TAATTTCTTTCTATTTTTTGGTAGAGATGGGGTCTCGCTCTTGCTCAGGCTGGTCTCGAACTCCTGAGCTCAGAACGATCCGCCCACCTCGGCCTCCCAGAGTGCTAGGATTACAGGCGTGAGCCACCGCGCCCGGCAATAAAAAGTATTTTTTAAAATTTATTTTTAAGGGCTCATCAAGTGAAGAAGTGGGAGTGAGGAAGGAACAAAGACATCTGTAAAAAGTGTTTTAAAAATTGGTATATCAAGAGTTGCATATTATTGATAATGTGGAGGTAAAATATCAGAACTTAAAGACCCGGAAATGAAGACAGGAGTAGGTCAGGCGCAGTGGCTCATGCCTGTAATCCGAGCGCTTTGGGAGGCCGAAGCAGGAGGATCGCTTGATGCCAGGAATTCAAGACCAGCCTGGGCAACACAACGAGACCCCATCTCTACAAAAAATAGAAAAATAGCTGGGTGTGGTGGCTCATGCCTATAGTCCCAGCTACTCGGGAGGCTGAGGCAGGAGGATCACTTGAGCCCAGGAGTTTGAGGTTGCGGTGAGCCATGATGTGCCACTGTACTCTAGCCCGGATGACAGAGTGAGACCTGGTCTCAAAAAAAAAAAAAAAGAAAAGAAAAGAAAAAAAAAAAGAAAAGGAAAGAAAAAAAGAAAAGAAAAAAAAAAGAAAAGAAGAAGATAGGAGTAGGTGGGGGTGGAGGAAACAAAGGTCCTTGTGCATATAAGAAGATCATAATCAGTCAAAGCAAACAGGGACCAAAATAGCATATAGTCCCATCTCTTCATTATACAGATGAGGAAACTGAAGCCAGAAAGGCAGGAGCCTGCCGAAAGGCCAAATAGCCAGTTGGTAGCAGGGCAATACTTTCCAATTTACTCTATAGAGAAAATACAGATTGCAGTGATATCAATTTAAGAATCTGATATTTAAAGATTTCCCTGAGTGACCCTTACTTAGAACACCTGCCAGGCACAGTGGCTTGCACCTGTAGTCCCAGGTACTCGGAAGGCTGAGGCAGGAGGATCGCTTCAGTCCAGGGGTTTGAGGTTGCTGTGAGCTATGATCACACCACTGCACTCCAGCCTGGGTGACTGAGTGAGACCCCATCTCATAAAAAAATAGAAAGAAAACCTACATTTAATCAATTTTGAAATCACAGGGAAGACATCATGAATGTCAGAGCTACAAGAGCTCTTATGAATCAATCATTGACTCACCTAAAGTCCACAGGAGATGACAAGGGACTTGTCTGGACTAGAATCCATGTTGTCAGCTTTGGCACTACCACAGCCGCCACTTACTGAGCACTTGCCAAGCATTTTAAGTACACAATCTGACAAAAATCAAATGAGGTGAGCACTGAGGAAGCCGTGTGTCTCAGTTAAGGAGACTGAGACTCAGAGGAGTGGACTTTGTCCGGATCCCACAACCAGGAAGAAATGACGCCTGGATTTAAATTCAGGCCCATCTGACCACTGAGCCCAGGCTCTTCCTGACTCTGCCCTCCTGCCCCTGTCTTCTCCAGGAACATATTGCAAGCCCAGCCCCAAACCAGAAGCTGAAGGAATTTGGAATGCCAGAAGCCCCAGTCCCCTTGGATGAAATCACTCTCATGGTGGCCCCAAGTGGCACCATGCAGGGCAGAAGGGTCTGACCCAGCTGCCTCTTCTTTTCTGTCCTACCTGAGCATGTTCCCAATGCTGTAGGCAGGATTAGCTGGCCAGCACCAACCAAGACCAACTTCAGCAATCTGTCAAATCAAACCATCCTCCCCCTGGGAGGATAACAAACCCTAGGAAAAACCAATATGGTAAATTTGCTAAGGAATTGTTTGTCAGAAGTTAGAGGCCCAGGGGACACAGATGATAAGTGGAAAGGAGCTGACTGCTTTAGGAATGTGCCTTCCCTGCTGGCTAGCTGTTGGCTCACAGATACAGCTGGGCTGATGAAAAACATCCTTCATTTTTCCCCCCAGCGGAAATGTTTCAGAAAAAATAGATTAGGTTATGTCTGCAATAATAAACCACTATATCTCAGCAGCCTGTATCTTACTCTGTTCATTGTGATCACTCAGAGACCAAGCTAATGGGGGATCCATGTTGACTCAGGCTTCCAAGTTCACTGAGACAGGGGAGAGGGAATGTGGCAAACTGGACACAAGTTCTTAAAATTTCTGCCTGGAGCTGAAACAAGTGTCATCTGTCAACATTTCATTGGCCAAAGCAATTCACAGAGTCACACCTAATAGCACAGGGGATGGGCAAAGTAGTACTGCCAACTGCCTGGAGGGAGGACAGCGGGAACTATTTTGGGGACAGCGCTGATAAATCCACAACATTCCAGAGCATTCTGATGCAGGAACTCCTGAGAGGATGCTTTGGACATTTCCACATTCATCAGCATTATTTCCGTTGCAAGTGATCCAAACAGAATCAAACTAATTTAAGCAAAATACTAATGATGATGATGATGATATAATAAATTAGCTTACATAACCAAGGAGTTCAAGAAGGTTGATTTGCTTCACATATGGATGGATCCAGGGGAACTCTCAAATGATGTTTCCCATCATGCTGTCACTCATTGCTCCATCTCTCAGCTGCCTCCTTTTATGTGGGCTTTACTCTCCAGCAGAACATCTCCATATGGTTTCCAGAAGCTTTGGGTTTACATCTCACTAGTTTAACAAACTTAACGGGAGAAAAAGAACTCTTGTTCAATATTCTGGGAAAATCCAGGGCTTGGTTCTTATTGGGCTGGTAGGGTCATGTGATCTTCCTTGAGCCTGTGGCTGGCTGGGCATGCATGGGACACTGATGAGCTAGATAGGGGTCTCTTGCTTATGCCTGGAGCAGGGGAATATGTCAGACCCTTCAACCTGAAATTGAGAGTTTGGAAGGGGTGGTTCCCAAAGTAAAATAGAGGTACTGTTAGAAAGAGAAAAAAGGAGTGAGCTCCAGAGTTCATTGCTACTCTACCTGAGGCTGCAGACTGATCTGAAAGTGTGGAGGTGCCCATTCAGTGATTCCCTACTAAAGACCAAGGTGCTCAGCTTGCCACGGAAGACTGGTCTGCAGCTCCCACTGCTCAGGCCACTGAACGGTTAGAAACAACCACTGAGTGATCTTAAGCTCTTATTCCACGGGCTCTTTAAGAAAGATGGAAATAAGGTTGATGGAAAATAAACATTACTTTCTTAAAAAAAAAACAGAAGAAGAAGAAAAGAAAAAGAAGTGGAAGCTGAGCATCAGCAATGATCCATGTCCCCAGTGGCTGGAGAGCGTGTAGCAGAAGATCCAAAGGAATGATAATACCCAGTGTTAGTAGGTGTGTAAAGAAACCAGAATTTTCTAGAACTAATGGTTGGAATGAATATTGACAAAACCATCCAGGAAAGCAATCTAATGAAATCTATCAAAAGCTTAAAAGTTTAGTTAGATAGTCTTTAACTAAGGTATGCCACTTTCAGGAATGTATTCTAAATAAATAATCGAGTATATATAGAAATATCCAAATACAAAACGTGTTCACTTCAGCTTTGGTTATACTTTGGAAAAATGGAAAATATTCTGAATATACAATAATAGGAGATTGACTAAATAAATTATATCTATATTAATAGATGTGTTGAAGCAAAAAATGAAACTAGTTTTTAATTTTAAAAGAAATTTATATCAATGACACCTAACAGACATCTATAGAACATTCCATGCAAGAACAGCAAAATACACATTCTTCTCAAGTATACATGGAACATTCTCCAGGACAGACCACATGCTATGCCATTTTAAAAAGCCTGAATATATTTAAAAGGAGTGAAATTGCATAAAGTATGTTCTCTGATCACAATAGAGTAAAATTAGAAGTCAATAAGGGAAAGAAATTTGGGGAAGTCACAAATATGTGAAAATCAAACAACATAATCCTAAATAACCAGTGGATCAAAGAAGAAATCACAGGGGAAGTTAGAAAATATTTTGAGATGAATGAAAATGAAGACATAATATGTGAAAACTTAGGGGATGCAGCTAAAACAATGTTTAGCCTGGGCACTGTGACGCACACCGGTAGTCCCGGCTACTCGGGAGGCTGAGGCAGGAGGATCGCTTGAGCCCAGCAGTTGGAGGTTGCAGTGAACTGTGATGACACCACCGCACTCTACCTGGGGCAACAGAGCAAGACTCTATCTCAAAAAAAAAAAAAAAAAAAAAAAGCAGCTCACAAATTGTTACATAATTAAATTTGTTATAGGTTTCATTTTGGGGTCTCCCCTGGCTTTTGCCTCTCAAACTTCCCTTCTCTCTTTTTCTAAAAAGAACATCTTTTGTTTCTATTTGGGAAATCATACCTTCGCAACTCTCAGGCCATGTAGCAGACTGACTAATGGTCCCCCAAAGACATCCAGGTCCTGGTCCCTGGAACCTGCTAATGTTATCATAGAAGGGACTTTGCAGGTATGATTAGGTTAAGGATCTTGAGATGGGGGGATTATCCTGGCTTATCTGGGGGGCTCAGTGTCATCACAAGGGTCCTTATAAGAGGAAGCAGGTGAGTCAGAGTCAATGAAGGTGATGTGACGGTGGAAGCAGAGATGAGAGTGAGGCACTTTGAAGATGGAGGATGGGGCCACAACACAAGGAGGCCTCTAGAAGCTGGAAAAACAAGGAAATGAATTCTCTCTCCCCCAGAGCTTCTTCAAGGAACCCATCCTGTCAAAATTTTGACCTGCCCAATGAAGCTGATTTCAGACTTCCGGCCTCGAGAATTAAGAGAATAAATGTGGATTGTTTTAGGTCACCACGTTTGTGGCAATTTGTTACAGCACCCCTAGGAACTTAATACAAGCCACGTGCTGGTGAGGAGGGACCAAGCCAGGGAGAGCTGGGCTTTCAGAGCGTGAGAACCCTCCAGTGAGGGATTAGATAGGAAAGGCTCATCTCATCCAAGAGGCCTCTTCTCTAGGCTAAAAGCTGGAGGGCAGGTACAAGAATCTCTCCCCTTTGCCTAAGCATTACTAGATGCCTACTGAGAAAGTTGACACTTAATCCCCACAACTACCCCTGGAGAAGGTTCTATTGTTATTCCCAGTTGTAAGTAAGGACCCCCCACTGAGGCTTAGGGGTCAAGCAACCTTCCCAGGGTCACACAGCTGCTCAGGGTGGAACAAGGACCCGGATGGGACAGTCCGACACCAAACTGTAACCCCCTCCTTTTTTTTAAGAGATAGGGGTCTTGGCTATAATATATAGCCCAGGTGGACTCAAACTCCTAGACTCAAGTGCTCCTCCTGCCGCAGGCTCCCGAGTACCTGGGACTACAGGTGCGCACCACCGCGCCCGGCCCCAAGCTCTAACTCTTGATCACCATGCTACTCTTGGTGTTCTTGTGTTGCTGGAATGAATAAATGGCCCAGCAAGTAGCAAGTGTGCCAGTCAGAATCTACGCTGGGCCTAAAGCTGCTGTGCAAAGGAAGGCCCTGTAGGCAGACAGACCTGCACTGGGCTCCAGCCCTAGTGGGCAGCTCAAGGGATGTGTGAGCACAGATAAGTCGTTTAACCCTCAGAGCCTCAGTTTCCTCGTCTGTAAAAATGAAGGGAATGTATGCACTTGGTGGCCTGTTGTAATTAAATAGGACAGTGAATGTAAAGTGATTAGCACAAGGCCTGACCCAAAATAGCTGCTTAATGCCTATTCTCATCAGAGACATTGCTGAACACACAGGACAGACAGTGTTGGGCTATACAGACAGGGACAAAGTTCCTTTGGCAATCTGGCAGCTCTGGTCCTTCCCAGAGATGGGGTTTTTCTTAGCTTTGTTTCACCAGTTATTAACAAGAATACTCTTAAAACAAGAAAGGTCTTGGGATTTATTTGTAGAGAAAACAGTTGGGAAAGGGCAAGCTAGGAGGAAAATAAGGGAGAGACTAGAAGACACCAAGAAATCAAGAATGTGGATGGGCCAGGCGCGGTGGCTCACGCCTGTAATCCTAGCACTCTGGGAGGCCTTGAGACGGGCAGATCGTTTAAGCTCAGGAGTTCGAGACCAGCCTGAGCAAGAGTGAGATCCTGTCTCTACTAAAAATATATAGGAAAAAAAATGTGCCGGGCATGGTGGCGCATGCCTGTAGTCCCAGCTACGTGGGAGGCTCAGGCAGGAGGATCACTTGAGCCCAGGAGTTTGAGGTTGCTGTGAGCTAGGCTGACGCCACGGCACTCTAGCCCAGGCAACAGAGTGAGACTCTCAAAAAAAAAAAAAAAAGTGAATGGCAGCTCTAAAAAAGCTGAGTCCCAGGTGCGAGAGGATGACAGAGAAGGCCTGCAGACCGGGATGTGCCCCATAGTATAACCTGCATGAAGGCCATAGACAATTCCAGCTCAGCAGGAAGCTTCTAGGTCCTCCCAAGCCAAGCTCCTTCTGCTTAATCTGTCCACCCTTGGCATGAATGGCTCACGTAGGTAGCTCAAAGGGGCTGGATTTTCCTGGCCTCCTCTTGTTTTAAAACCCTTTTCCTTGGCTGGGCATGGTGGCTCAAAAAAATTAGTCAGGTGCGGTTGCATGCACCTGTAGTCCCAGCTACTCAGGAGGCTGAGCCCGGAGGATCACTTGAGCCCAGGAGTAGGAGGTTGCACTGAGTTACGATGATGCCACTGCACTCCAGTCTGGGCAACAGAGTGGTACCCTGTCTCTAAATAACAAAACAAACTCTTCTCCTTAAGGCCAAGGGATTCTTTTGTTCAGCCTGCTGCATTGAAAAATCTCTTCTGGAGGGTGACAGGCTCTGACATCCCCTGTCTAGGAAGCAGAGACTCCTCCCAGCCCTTGCAATCTTGTCCCAGCTTCTGAAGATGAGCTTTTGTGCTGAGTCAATTTGGCCACCTTCCAGCCAAGAACAGACGTGGAAGCTGCAATGCAGGGGCCATTAAAAGAACTATTTTTAGGCCCTATTTCAATCTTATTCAGCACAGGTGGTGAGACACAAGGCCTGAAGGTGGCCAGACCAAGGGGATACCGGCTGGGACAAAGTTCCAGGTAAGTAGGTCAGGGAAAAGACAAGGAGGATAAAGAAACACTCAGAGGCTCAAGCTGCTGCCCAAGGCGCAGAAGACAGGCGGAGAGGAAACCGCTCCCAGGGAATCTGGCCCTCCTACACTATTTGGGGAGTCATCAAGGAAAATAAAGGAAGAAAGTACAGTGCCTTCCATAAAGAGACTAGGACAATCTGCACCTGGGGAGCTTGTTAAAAATACACTTCCTCGGCCCATCTCAGGTCAACTGAGTCAGGATATCTGCAGTGGGGCTTGGGGATCTGCTTTTGAATTCAGATCCTGGAATGGGGGATCTCACACAGGTAGAAGTTAGAGGACCTCTGGGGGCTGGAGAGTACCTACCTCTGGAGTTCAAGGCAATGACGTAGGCTGAGGGTAGTGGCACCATTCTCTTCTCCTTGCTGGGCTCGGGTTTCCATCTGTAAAACGAAGGGCCCTGGCAGGGCTAGGAGTCTCTCAGCTCTCCCTCAGAAAACGCTTAACTCTGGGATGCTCAGTGATCAGCTGAGAGGCCTGGAGTAATAGCTTTTACACCAGAAGTCTGCGTTATCCAAGGATAAGAAGGAAAAGTCCACTTATAGTGAAGGTGCTTACAATGGGGACCGACATCAGAGAATACTGCGGAGGGGGGAAAAAACATTTTAGGACAATCACAAAAACTAAAATTAATTTCATCTTAGAGTTAGCAAACTTGAGATTATACTTGCAGCTATGTAATAATTCTTAAATATTTTTACATCTTTATATCTTATTTCTTACAATGAATAGACTGAATTGAGTACTGATTGTGGGGGGCAGGGTACAGTTTTTTTGACAAAACTGTCCAAGAACACTATCTATGCTATCCTCTTGACTTTTTCAGGATTACAAAGGAAATAATTTTGCAAAATTTTAAAGGGTTATCTATTTTCGCAAGACTTCTCTTAATCCTTTGGGAATCAAACCATACATTTTTTTTAATGTGTCAAGTTATTTATTTGGCAGGTATTAATATCATTGGGTAACTTTTTCATGGTACAGTATAAATAACAATGTTTTTGTTGTGATGGTTTTCAGTCCAATGTAAACCCTAGTCCTCTAGGCCTAATAACCTGAAAGAACAGGAAAGAGATAGACATAATAGCAAAATTAATCTTTCGTGAGCCTGAACCAAACCATATTTTTTGAGGCACTTGTCATTACCATATTCTCCTTAAATGTCACCTGTTCTCACTCTGCCATTGTCTCATTGGCCTGTAGCTCTGCATGATTCTCCCACATTACTCCCATAGACTTCATAAATTCCTGCCGGACTTAGAATTACTCTGTGATGTACAGTTGACCTTGAACAACATGGGTTTGAATTGCACAGGTCCACTTATACATGGATTTGTTTCAATAAAAGTCACACTGAGTGTGCCTGCCTTTCCTTCCATCTCCTCCGCCTCTCTCACCTCTGCCACCCCTGAAACAGTAAGACCAGCCTCTTCTCTTCCTCCTCAGCCTACTCAGCATGAAGATGACAAGGATGGAGGCCTTTACGATATCCACTTCCATTTAATAAATAATAAACATATTTTTATTACTCATGATTTTCTAACATTTTTTCTCCAGCTTACTACATATAAACATACAGTATATAATACATATAGCATATAAAATATGTCTTAATCAACTGTGTTATTGATAAGGCTTCTGGTCAACAGTTGGCTATTAATAGTTAAGTTTTGGGGGACTCAAAAGTTATACACAGGGGAGCAGGGGACGGGTAAATTCATACCTAGTGGGTGCAATGCACTCTGTCTGGGAGACGGGCACGCTTGTAGCTTTGACTCGGGCGGTGCAAAGGCAATTTATGTGACCAAAGCATTTGTAAGTTTGAGAAAAGTTAAAAAAAAAAAAAAAGAAAAAAAGAAAGAAAGAAAAAATTATCCAGGGATTTTCAACTGCACAGGAAGTTTATAGCCCTAGACCCCGCATTGTTTAAGGGTCAACGGTATTTGTCTTCTGTTCACATCGCGCTGTCAGACGTTTGTAACATCTAATATCAGAGAGAATTTGGCCATCAGGGACAACGACAGGACTAGTGGGAAAAGTGCTGGGGAGGGAGGAAGAAGAGCTTTTGCTTTTTGTGCTCTGCCGACTTTGGCTTCTCCTATAACCTCTCAACAGCAGGGACCTGGGATAATAAATACCAAGACGATGAAGATTCCCCCGCCACCAAGCAGAAACAAATGAGGTGTATGTGGACAACAGGGCAGCATCTCTGCAGAATCGGAATCTTCCTGCACTCTGCTTTTCTCACCCGCCTAGAAAAAGCCTATCTGCAAATGCTCTTTTACACTGCGCTGTGGCTCCCTCTTGCCCTTTCAGACTGCAAAGCCACCCCTCCAAGGAGCCAGAGACAAAGGCAATTAGTCAGGTGACACTTTAATGGGCTGGTGCCTTTGGAGGATATCAGAGCCACGTGTGGGCCTTGGGGGAGATGACAGGCAGGGTGGGAGATCAGCGATGGCTGAAGAATCCCTGGGGATGGTTATATTTAAACGGCTTCATCCGGCTGGGACCCCTAGAGAGACAGGAGGAGGGAGAGTAGTTAATATCATGCCTTCCAGACTGATAAAATAAATTACGGTTCATTCACACAAGGGAATACTATGTGGCTGTTAGGAACAAAAAAAAAAAAAACAGAGGCAGAGTTACATGACACAGAAGGCTGTGAGAAGAGCAGACTGCAGAACAATATGTGAGGTGTGATACCATTTTTGTAAAAATGTCTTTATGTGCCTGCAAACGTGTGAACACAAAATTGGAAGGGCTCTCGCTGACAGTGGCACTTTTGGGGACAGGGGTTGGGAATCCTCACTTTTTAGAGTGTTCCTTGTTGTTTACATGTTTAACAACAAACACGTTTTATTCCTGTAATTTAAAAAAAAATGAAGAAAAATTTTAAAAGTCCTTCTTGGAGGGAGATTCCCATGTAGGCAGGAGGCGGGAGTAAAAAGAAACTGTACTAAGTGTCTGCCAAGGGCTCGGTGCTCTATACTTACTACCTCGTAGGTGCCATTTCTATCATTTTATAGATTTTACAGATGAAGACAGGCTCAAGGAGGTAAAATGCCCAACACTAGGCAGCCAGCAAGTAGCAGAGCCAAAATGCAAAAACAAATATGACACCAAAGCCTGTTTGCCACGACAAGGCTGAGTCATGGCCGGGCAGGGTAAGACCTTTGTCCAAAGCCTTGCCCCACGAACCTTAGGTGCTTTAATTGCAATTATGGGCCCCCAAACAAAACTTCACAGAGGGACCTCTGCCACACAACTCCACAGTGAATGCATGTGCGCTAAAATGGGCTCCATCCCCCTTTTTGTCTGTTTATGATTGACATGCAGCTTACTCAGCTTGCACCGTGCTTGGCAATTTATATGCTCCATCTCATTTAATTTCATCCTCCCAGCAATACCTGAGGCAGGTGCACTGTTTTACAGATGAGGACGCTGAAGCTCAGAGGGGCTAAGTACAAAACCTAGTCACACGAGTAGGAGCTGCAATTTGAACCAACGTCATCTAGCCCCAAAGCTTTTGCTTGTAACTGTGATGGAACATGCCTCCCAATGCCAGAAGGGCAGAGTCACCTGGGCAAGTCTAGGCATGCTGTCCATACTGATGGAGAACCCACAGCCCCACGGTACCCAGGCAGGGGCACAGCCAGGCCTCAGGGCTCTTGCTGCCTAGCCCAGCACTCTGCATCCCAGCCCAGGAGCCTCGCGCCTCACACCCACCAGTCATCAAGTTGACTGGACCTGAGTCGCCAGAGAAGCACCTTCCCAGAGTGCTGACAGTGGAGCACAGCCTGGGGGACACACAAAGCACTTCAGGAAATGGGTCCTCTGGGAACCAATAGAGAAGAGGAAATAAACACTGGCTGTGTGAGAGCCCCCACTCTGGAAATGTGCTGCAGCGGCTGGGCAGGTGGGAAAAGCTGAGGCCTCACGCAGCTCCACTGGGGACAGTAAGTCCTAGAAGGCTCCAGCATCTAGCTGCCAGCTCCGCCTCCCAGCTGCCACTCAGCTGCCACTCGGGGGCTGGAGCTGGTTATTATGAGATAACACAATGAACCAGGCCAGTGGAGGTGCCAGACGAGGAGGGAGAATGCTGGGACTGCTTCCAGGGGCTGGAACTGGCTGTCCGAGAACAAGGTGAGGGGAAGGTAAGGCACTGTTCAGACTGACAGGGAACTTCCCAATTAGAAACAGATCACAGCCCTTCCTCCTTCCCAAACACTGCCCCTCCCCAACCTTGCCCAGAAGGGAAGGCATGCCTGGACAGCGGGCTCTGGGGTTTTCAAACTGACTCTTAAAAGAACATGAGTTAAGGTATGAAAGGGAAAGAAAGGACACAAAATCAAAGAGAAGGAAAAAGCTAGAAATGCCGTGAGCCCAGACACTCTAAGTACCAAGCTGTTAGCACCTACTGGGATTTTCTGAGCCCCAATCTCATGCCAGGAAGCTTTACATGAATTATCTCTGATTCATCGTGAGCTAGAAGGTATTACTTCCGCCACTTCAGCCTCAAGGAAATGTGCTCAGAGCTGAGTGCAAGTAGCTCTTCCCAGATCTCCAAGCTGGTGAAGAGCAAAGCAGAGATCTGCACTCGTGTTTGTCTGTCTTGAAAGCCAGTTCCTTCTGTGACGCCTGACCGCCCAAAGCTTTGATTCTCACTGAGAGGGCCGTGCCCGGGAAGACTACAGCAGACTCCCTGGGGAATGGTGAGGATGTATACAGTTTGAAAAGCTGATCTGGACAGTAAAAAGCAAACAAACCCTATTGCTTTCCACAGAAAGTATAGAAAATAAAGTTAAGCCAAATCCTCTCGGTTCATGGCCTACTGCTGTTTATGTGGTCGGGTGGCCCACCTTCAGGGGGTGTTCATGAAGAATAGGAAGAACAGGATGATGGGAGGTGGGCTGCAGGGGAAACTTCAGGAAGGAGGGAGCAAGCTCTCCCCAAGAAATTGCCTCTGCTCTCTGCCCCACATCCCCATGAGATGTCACCAAAGCCCCGGCTCTCCCCTCACCTAAAAAGCCGCAGACACATCTTCTCCTGGGGAAATTCCTTGGGCCCCTCCACACTGTCGTCATGGCTCTCGGTCTCCAGGTAGACGTCCAAGAGCACGCACAGCCGCTGCAGCTGGTTGGTTAAGAGCTGGTGGCTGGGCCGGGGGCCACACAGCTCCTTGTAGCACACGTTCACTTCGCTCTCCATGGCCTGTGCGGGTGGGAAGCCAGCAGCTCAGCACCGCCCTCCTGTGTGGGGGTGACCACACTGGCCAGGCTTCAGTCTGCAGCAGGAGCCGGGTCACCAGATCAAGCCAGTCTGGCTTGTCCTGAGGCCTCCTCTCCTCAAGACAATGGGGTCTTCCTGATTCTGACTCTTAACGCTCCCTGCCTCATACACCCACAGCCAGGAAGATGGAGGTATGTAGAGACGGAGTCTCAAGATAAGACCCAAGTCAGGTGTTCGTTAAACATGTTCATGGCCATAAGGCTGCTACTGAAATCAAATCAGCAAGTGTAATAATTAACAGCCGCAGTGATATCATCATCATCTTGTTCTAGCACTTCTATAATGCTTCTGAGGCTATTCACATCTTCACAGGAGCTCTAGACAATAACTTTTCAAGACAAGTATTTCTCCACATTTTATAAACGGGGAGGGTGGGAGGTGGGACGTAGGGCAAGATGGGGCTAGGCTCTTTCCTCTACTACACCATGCAGGCTCCAGCAAATCCTGAAAATGCTGGCAAGCCCCTCTGTTCCAGGAATTAAGGCAGTGCCCAGGCCCCCAGCTGTGGCAGGTTCTGCCTCTGCCCACCTCCCCCAGGGGACTCTCCCTGCTTCTCCTGTCACCCCCAGCAGGGCCTTACCCGAATGTTGTCATCGTTGCTGTTGGTTTTCTCCCCTTTCCAGTTCAGACAGAGCCGGAAAATGGGTGGAATGGAGGAGTAACCGGGGTTCAACACCACGGCGGCCTGGAGTTTGGCTGGGAAGAGAGGGGAGAGGACAAATCAGTTCTGAGACCCAGCTTGCCAGCCGTGGCAGCCTCCCCACTGAATCCGAGGCCGGCTCAGGTGTCTCCTATTAATCTGAGTGCTGCAGAGTACATTCTGGTCCTCACTGTTCTAGAATCTCTGAAGTGGAATTGACAGGATGCAGAATGTGAGGTCCCATAACTCTGGCCCCTCCAAGGACTCTGGAAGGCGTGGACTCCCCAGAGTCTGGTCCATCCTGGGTTTGTCCATGTGCTACTTTCACAGAAATTTACTTTGTCATTTCTTTATTTGCCAGCAAGTTAAGGATTTCTCTCGCCTCGGCCTCCCCGAGTGCTAGGATCATAGGCGTGAGCCACCGTGACCAGTCCACTACAGAAATCTTCCAAATTGATCTGCTATAAAATGATTGAAAGGTTATATATATTTGCTACTGTTGCTCACTTATTCACCTAAAGCTTATCTGTTTTTTTCCAACATTATACAGCAGCCATTACATCAGTCAAATATATTTTCTTCCTTTGATTTTTATGTAGTTTGTTATATAAAATTCTTTTCAATAGCTAACATTTTTTGAGCACTTACTGTGTTCCAGGCACTGTGCAAAACCCTTTAGACACATTTTATTTCATCCTAACAATGATTCTGAGATAGGTACTATTATCATCATTCCTGTTTTATGTATCAAGAAGTAGGCTCTGACAGAAACTCCCCCCATCAAATAGCTGCAAAGCAGCAGTGATGAGTTCAACCAGAATTGTCTGATGTCAAAGTGGTGTTTGTAATCATTAAATGAAATATTTGTATTTTTCAACATATTCATTATTCCTCTGGTGTTTGCCTTTTTCTACAGGATGACTTTTATCCTCTCCTCCAATGGGCTAAGTATGTCATTCCTTTTTAGTTATTTAAGGGGGGAAACTTTGACCCTCTGATCCACCAGTCATTCAAATAACAGAGGACAGGAGAGTACAGGTTTAGGCAATTCTTCTCTGACAGTCAGAACAATATTTTTTAAAATAATGATACCTATCTCTGTTGCATTGCTTCTGTTGTAATACTCTGCATACATTTCTAGATTTATCTCTGTTCACCAATTTTTTTTTCCTACCAATTTTTTGTTTTTAATCTACACTATAGAAATTTTTTTTTTTTTTTTGAGACAGAGGCTGGCTCTCTCACCCTGGCTAGAGTGCAGTGGCATCATCCTAGCTCACTACAACTTCAAACTCCTGGGCTCAAGCGATCTTCCTAGCCTCTTGAGTAGCTAGGACTATAGGTGTGTACCCCCACACCCGGCTAATTTTTTTCTATTTTTAGTAGAGATGGGGTCTCGCTCTTGCTCAGGCTGGTCTTGAACTCCTGACCTCAAGCGATCTTCCCAGCTCGGCCTCCCAGAGTGCTAGGATTTCAGGCATGAGCCACCAGGCCCGGCCACCATCTCCGTAACACTAAAGTGCAAGGTGAAGTAGTAAGTCCTGCTGGAGAAGCTGTAGCAAGTTATCCATATGTTCTAGCTAAGATCACTCATGAAAGTGGCTGCACTAAACAACAGATTTTCAATGTAGACAGAATAGCCTTCTTCTATTGGAAGAAAATGCTATCAAGGACTTTCCCAGCTAGAGAGAAGTCAATGCTTCAAAGCTTCAAAGGACAGACTCACTGTCGTTAGGGCTGATGCAGCTGGTGACTTTAAGTTGAAGTCAATGCTCATTCACCATTCTGAAAACCCTAGGGTCCTATTAATGGGGTGGAAACACAAAAAGAAAAAAAAAATACCTGAAAATCCTAGGGTTCTTAAGAATTATGCTAAATTAGCTGGGCACAGTGGCTCATGCCTGAAATCCCAGCACTTTGGGAGGCTGAGGTGGGAGAATCGCTTGAGCCCAGGAGTTTCAGACCAGCCTGAGCAATGTAGTAGGGCCTCGTCTCTACAAAAAAAAAATTTTTTTTAATTAGCCAGGCATGGTGGTGCATCCTGTAGTCCTAGCTACTCGGGAGACTGAGGCAGGAGGATCCCTTGAGCTCAGGAGTTTGAGGCTATAGTGAGCTATGATCATACCACTGCACTCTGGCATGGGTGACAGAATAAGATCTTGTCTCTAAAAAAGAAAAGAAAGATCAGGGAGGGGAGATAGAAAACAAATGTACAAAATGTAAATAGTGGTCATCTATTAGGAGGGAGGGAATGAACTGGGATCACAAGGCCTCAACTGTATCTGAAATATTCAATTTTTTCAGAATATTACAGAAAAAGACAATACAAAAAAGAGAGAAGGGAAGAAAGTAGGGTAGAGAAGAGAGAAACTCTAATATCAAAGACTCCAACCTTTCCTTACATTCTTGAACTGTCTTAGAACTATAGACAACTTCCTTGTCTTGACACCGAGCCTTGCGGGGGTCAGATCTTATGGGCAGTGCCAGGCTTGGGTTGGACAACAGCACAGCAGCCCAGATGCAACATTTGTGGGGCTCTAGCAAAAAGCCCTGGCAGAACCAGATGCTGAAAGAGGTGTGAGGAATCGGAGCTTTTGATGCCTCTAAAGAGAGTGCAAGCACTGCAGAAGAGGGAAAGAGGCCCTGCGACCCTGCCCGTTACAGCCTGAGAGTGACACCTCAGCCCTTCTGTGAACAGCGGGAAGAACAGACGTCTGTTACTAGAGGGTCATAAGCAAAGGGAGAAGAGCTCAGGCTCAGAGGTCAGATTGGGTGTGTGACTAGGCAGAATTTCCTCACCTGTGCGGTGGGAATGGTATTACCACCCACAGGACTCTCGTGAAGATTAAGTGACGGAAAGCACGTATATTTGCTAGGTCCCCACGGCAGGATTCCAGGATCTTTCGCTTCCTTTGGGCAGCCCCAGAAGTGTTTGATTCTTGGTGGCTCCCTTGGCCTAGAACCTCTGTGATAAGCAGAGCAATTACCTGTGCCCCTTTCGATGAGAGCCATGTAGTAGAGATTGGTGTCCCCAGCCAATCCCACCTCCACAATGTCTTTGGTAAAATGTAGCTCCTAGAACAGACACACCACAGACAAATGAACTGCTGGCTCCTCTAATTAAATGCCTTGTTATTCCAGTGAGGGGGCAGGAGCCGAAAGGCAACGTGGTCCTGTAGTCCCCAGGTAACCTGTCACTCCTTCACCTACCATGTAATCCTCATGGGCAATCGTCACCCACTTCACCAGGCGAGAGACAACCTTGGCAGGGAAGAGGTACTGGCAATCACTGGTAACAGGCACAATGCCATGTTCTAAAAGAGAGCAGGACAGGTGGTGTCACAGGTAGAAATCAGGTGCCACAGCTGGGTAACTAGCATCCTCCTGGGGCTCTCTGGAGGGTTCAGATGGCCCTGTCAGCTATCCAGGTACAGCTGGTACTCAAGAGGTACCCAGGTCAACACATGCCAGGAATGCAGGCATTCCAACCTAACCTTCACCCAGTGCTACGCACCAGGGGCCAGATCTGGCAGCAGCATTTACGGTGCTTTATCCTTAATGCGAATGATGGCCAGCCAAACAAAACCCCCTGCAGCCAGAACCAGTGATGGTGCCTTTGCAGCAGTGACAGTTAATTAGATCAAATAGCCAAGAGGGCTGTGTTTTCATAGCTGACCTTGATGGAGGAAATGACTGAAGTGTTCTGTGTCAGTTCCTCTAAGGGAAAAGAGCTGCAGAACTGTTCCAGGGTAAATTTCTGCTGGCGTTTCAATAGGCAAATATGCCAACACAGTAAATGCTGTCCGGGATGACAACTGTCCAACCTTGGGACAAAACAAATTCAGCAATGCTGACGGGAGGCAGGGCCCAAGGGACAAGCAACGCTGCCCTGGAGAGATCGGCATCGACATGGAGCCCAAGAACTGAACTCTCTGGATGGGTCCTGGTAACCCAATGCCTTTCCTGACAATGACTTTTTCAGATCAGAAAGATCTCGACACCCCCCTCACCACCCCACACGGCCTGCAAGTGCCTTGAACATGACAAGCACTTGACAAGTATTTACTGAATGAGTAAAGGACGACAGCCCTCATGGCTCTGAGGGGAGCTAAGACCTTGGCTTAGATGGGTCTTAGCTCTCCCCAGGGGCCCTGTGAACATTCGCGCTCAGTAAAGCCAGGAATCCAGGGCTCTTTAATTTGTTGTCAAGATTCAAGACTTCTAAGCGAAAGGCTAAGTCATTTTTATCCCTGTGTTGTCTGAGTGACACTTAAGTCCCCAGCATCAGCTTACCCAGGGACGCAAACTGCTTGTGGAGGGCCAGGCGGGACTGCACCCTGGTCTTCAGCAGTTTCATGGTGGTCTCCATGTGGCTGGCACTCAGCGAGTGATCAGCGATCACTGTGTGCTGTGAATGCAAATGAGAGGCACACAGCTCAGTGCTCCCCTCCCTTCCCGCAGGCACCACATCTCTCCCGGGATCTGCCTGCCTAAGGCAGCCTGGACTGTCCATACCTCAAGGAGAGCATCTTTTAGAAATGGCAGAGTTTATCTGCTATGACAGGCCAGACGCTGAGTCTGGCAGGAACACCACCAGCTGTTGGGTTGTTGAGAGGCTGTGGCCAGCTCTGAGAAAAGGCCAGGCCCCCTGGAGTTGTACTCATGCCTCATTTCTGGCATCCTTGTACACAAGAGTGAGGGCAGCAAAGCCTGTGGCCGTGCTGTGCTCAGAACAAGGACCCAAGCTACTGTGGTCTAGACGGCTACTAGGCTCAGAGACAGGGCAAAAAGTACCACAATACTTGTAGGCCTTGGACATTTTAATGTCCTTAGCGGATGGAAGACAGGTCACAACCTCGAAGGAAAGCATTCTGCTAGTTCAAAGCTCCAGAAGGCCATCCGAGGTCTTCCTGGAGTCTATACAGGAGGAGAAGAGGTAGGGGTCTTCAGCCAAGAAAATGAAATCAGTATACATACCTGTGGCTGCTCTTTGGGGAAGTGGAGGCCACCTAGCTTCTGTACCCACAAATAGGGGTGACCTAGGTCAAGTACATAGTCTCGCAAAGTCAAGATGCTACAGAAGACAGAATAACAATTAATAATAAATAAACACTGTTATTACTTATTAAATAATAATAATAAAATTATTTTCTAATTTTTATTTTCTAATTATTTCCCAGGAGACAGCCCCGCTCCCATCCTCCATGCCCGATAACAGGCCTCAGGCGCAGCCGTGCTCACAGCCAGGCTGCCAACAAACCCCCTGAACTTCATCAGTTCCCTATTGTGAATTTCATTTCGCCCATATTCGGTTTCCCCCTTTTTTCCTTGCAGCCTTCAACCCATAAGCAAATCTCAAATATAAAGGCAGTGTATTGATCTCTTCATCGTTCTACTAATCCATAAAATATTTTTTAAAACCTTAATCCTTGGAGAATTACAACATTAAACATTTTTATTGTATCATAAGTTCTTATCGTGTTCCCCAAGTTTTGATCCTTCTACTCTTTTCCACCCTTCCAGGACCTCTCTTTGCCTTGTAGGCAAGAAAGAGCAAGCATTCCCTCCGCCCTGAGGTCCTCCCTGTCCTTTGGCCCTGACAGATCTCCAGCATTCGGGCTGAGCCACCAGAGAAACTCCGCAGTAGGGAGGCTGAGCGAGGAAACACTGCTGACTCACCCGACTTTATCAAACTGATACTGATTGGCTGGATTCGGAGTTTTCTTCCCATGATCCCCAGGAAACAAGCAGCTCAGGACTGAGTCAGGAGACAGCAAGTCCCTGGAAAAGGGAGAAGAGACTGCAGTGAGAATTCGACGAACGTCTTGCCTCAAGGTAGACTTGAGCATTTGGGGGTGGTAATGCCACCTCTCATTGATGACCAACGTCACCATTAACTGAAGATTCCTGTGGGCCAGACCCTTTATGTGTTTGAGGTCATCAGATCCTCCCAATCCTATGAGGGAAGGTTTATCATTTCCATTTTACAGAGGAGAAACTCAAGGCTTTGAAAGATATGGCTTGTCTAAGATCACATTGCTAGTAAGTGCTGGAGATGGGTTTGTACTGTCTGATCAAAGAGAGTAGTACCCTTAATCACCAATTTTTTAAAAACCTATCCCTTCAAGATGGTATTTATATGGTGGCCAGGGCCTTACCTCAGGGGAGCAAAGCCCCACAACACCAGCAATAGAAATAATTACAATTTTCACAGAAGCAGAACAGCCTCCTTTCTGCCCCAGAGAGAACAAGTGTGCTGCTTTGGTGCTGTGTCTACCTCACTTTGAGCAAATCTCATGCTAATCACACAAAAAAAGGCCCCTTTATATTCCCAGAAAAAGATATTAACACATGCACTGGAGACAAGGTGACCCAGAGCTATAAGTGGAGAAAGACAGTGACACTACTGCCACCCACCTGGGATGGTTAGGGCACAGTCTGTAATTAAATGTGACAAGCAGAGATGAGATGATACGGGGGGATAACACAGTAATTTTATCACAAAGGATGATAAGGTGGTTCTTTCCCTGAACCACCAGGGGGGTTCTCCTTCATCTTTCCAGGACAGCATCAGGAGCAACCCGGGCAGGACATGCTGATCTTGCGATCTGGCCCCAGCATGCCTTCCGGAACTTAACAGCAGGACAGTGACAGCTTCTGGCTTGTCCCTATTCTCTATTCTCTGTCTCACCGAGTCTTCCTGCCCACATGGAGACCTGACTCAAAAGTAGATAAAATTTTCAGTCTTTTAGCCAGTGTTTAGTGACTGTTACTAACAGATTGAATCAACCAAAATAAAACAGAATAGCTAAAATTGCACATGATAAAGGTTTTTAATTGACAAGACCTGATAGAAGAGAATCAAACCTTCTTGACAAAATTTATATCTGCAACATGTGGCTCAGGACAACTGAATTTGGTGCCAACAATAGACATATGCTAGGCGCGGTGGCTCACACCTATAATCCTAGCACTCTGGGAAGCTGAGGTGGGAAGATCGCTTCAGCTCAGGAGTTCAAGACCAGCCTGAGCAAGAACGAAACCTCATCTCTACTAAAAATAGAAAAATTAGGGATGCGTCGTGGCGGGCACCTGTACTCCCAGCTACTTGGGAGGCCGAAGCAGGAGGATCGCTTGAGCCCAGGAGTTTGAGGTTGCTGTGAGCTAGGCTGACGTCACGGCACTCTAGCCCGGGCAACAGAGTGAGATTCTGTCTCAAAAAAAAAAAAAAAAAAAGATGGTAGGACATTCAGGTGAAAAGACATTCGAGAGAAGCTTTTCCTCATTTGCAGTGAATGTACGGGCCTTATAGTGATCCAGATTCAGAACACAAACTATAAAAACAAAGCAAAACTCCTCAAATCAGGGAAATTTGAACACTGACTGGATATCATCTGGTATCAAGGAATTGGTATGATAACATATCCCTATGTTTCAGTAGATAAATCAATAAAACCGTATCACAGGCTTGTGTCTCCCTGAGGCCAAAGGCAGCCTGTCTTTGAGCAAAGGCCTCTGGGCTGGGAGTCTAGAGACTCAGGCTCTAGGTCCAAGGCTTCAGTACTGGTCATATGTCCCCGGACCTCAGTTTCTCCATCAGTAAAATAGGAGTATGAGCCAGACAACACCTGAAGGCCTTAAAAATCTAATCCTAGTTTCGCAGTGACATTTCTTTTTGTGTTTCCTTCCTGTTTAGGACCAAGGGCTCACCTAGCCAAAATAGCAGTATAGTACAATGGTACACAGGCCTGGATGACTGAATTATGACTCTCTGCTCACTACCTATGACCTTGGGGCAGCCCCTTAACAGTCCAGAGCCTCAGTTAACTCATCTGAGAGCTGTTGTGCAAGTTAAAAGAGTTGATAACCATGTATCAGCTATCATTTACCAAGTGCCTCATCTATGCTAAGCGCTTGACCTGACTCTTCACAAGCACCCTGGGAGGGAATATTACAGTTAACAAGTACAGGGTGAGGAAACAGATTCTGAGGCCAGGAACACAGATGAGTGAGGAGCTGGAGTTGAGCTTGCAACAAAGCCCGCCTGCAGCCTAGCATGTAGCCTAGCGTTTCTCAGAGTGCATCTGAGAAGCAGAAGGCACGAGACAAGGAGCTCCACCATGATCCTGGGAGCCACGGCTGAGCAGTGGCACTCAGAAGAAGCCAGCCCTGGGCTCCCTCTGCTGGGCCCAGGTGCAAACAGGGTCAATTTCATCTATAGTGGCCCTGCGGAGTCCAACAACCCCCTCAGGCACAGTAACAGAGGCTGCTGTGGCCTGAAGGGGATACAGACTCTAAGTGCAGGCTCTAAAACCCAGGAGTCACTCCACCATCAGGCAGAACAGGAAGGGGTACGAAGAGTCCTGCTCCACCAGGCACCAGACCTGTGCCTCCCTAAACCTCAGTGACCTTTCATTTTTTGTTTTTGAGATGGGGACTTGCTATTTTGCCCAGGGTGGACTCGAACTCAAACTCCTGGGCTCAAGTGATCCTCAGCCTTCCAAGTTGCTGGGACCACAGGTGTGCACCACTGTACCTGGCTCCCTCAGTGATCCTTCTACAGCTGACAGTGGGACCAGGGTAGGGCAGGGCCAGGAGTGCCAGGCCAGGGCAGTGGTCTTGTAAGTGGAGGCTATTTCACCCCAAGGCCCTCCTGGTCCTCCCTTCTTCCGATCTGTAGCTGCACAACACGACTGCCATGGTCAGGGACTTCCTGGGGATGCTATGGCTGTCATTACTATTCCTCTGGTCACCCTCCTCAAAACTTCCACAGGGATCCACCACAGTCTTCCTCCCCCTGCTCAGTAAGACAACCTGGCTTGAGCTGAGCTGGGGAGCAAAAATCCCAGCATCTTGGAATAGAAAGAGAAAAGGAAAAGAGCGGCCTAAATTTGTTAACCTGATGATGTCTGCCAACTCTCATTTGCCATTCATATACTTCCCACTGGTTGCCAAAAAGCTGGTGCTCTGCCCCACCTACTCAATTTGCAAATGTCCTGTAGTCACACTTTTATCTGCTGTACAGTAAGAGGACTTTACAAATTAAAGTCAGAGAGTGTTTTCTAAATATCAGCGATGTCCTAGCACCTCTAGTCTGTCCAGACACAACAAGAGAAGTCAACATAGCTGTGAACTCCCTGAGAGCTGGAGGGAAGAACCCAGAGCAGCCCTGCACCAAGGCTCTCATCACTTCCCGCTCCTGCGCCCCACTGCCCACAGCGCCTGCCCAGTACCCTGCACTGATGGGGGTGATCAGCTCCGTGGCAGTTGTCACTTTGGCTTTTACTGTCATGATGTTGAGATTCATGAGGTAGTAGAAAGTCAGGTGAAGCACACTGTCATCTGGAGGGGGAGGAAGAAAAGGAGAGATAACGATGAGTCAGACACTCAGAGCAGAGTCAACGGTATCACAGAAAAGAAACTGAAAAGAGGCTTTCATAATCTTTTACTACAAAAACAAAAAAATTTATGGCAACATAATGTTGAGCAACAAAAGCAAAGAGAGTGTCTACAAATTCTTTGCTACTCTTCCCACCAAGAGGTAGGGCTTAATTTCCCTGCCCTTGAGTGTTAGCTGGACTTAGCGACTCTGCTTCTAACAAATATAATATGGAAAGGGAGCCAAGAGATCATGGTCAACATCATCAGTGACAAGACACAGTGATGTCATGTACCCCTGATGTGACATGATGATGACCACCACATCTCTGTTTCTCTACCCCCAATTCCATAACCCCAGTCTAATCTAGGTCAGGGGGCCAGGCGTGGTGGCTCACGTCTGTAATCCTAGCACTCCAGGAGGCCGAGGCAGGAGGATCGCTCAAGGTCAGGATTTCGAGACCAGCCTGAGCAAGAGCGAGACTCCGTCTCTACTAAAAATATAAAGAAATTAGCTGGACAACTAAAAATATATAGAAAAAAATTAGCCAGGCATGGTGGTGTATGCCTGTAGTCCCAGCTACTCAGGAGGCTGAGGCAGTAGGATCACGTAAGCCCAGGAGCTTGAGGTTGCTGTGAGCCAGGCTGATGCCACGATACTCTAGCCCGGGTAAAAGAGCAAGACTCTGTCTCTAAAAATAAAATAAAACAAAAGAAACAAACTCCAAGCAAAATAAGGAGGAGAAACAGAGAAATATGAAACGGGAATTGTTTCTTGGGCAAGTGGATGTGGTTGGATGGACTCTTTGCACCTGCAGCTGGCAGAACTCTTAGGTGCTACAATCCCTCAGATCAAGGAGAGAGCAGCCAGACCTTTGCACTTCAGGTCGAACATGACGGACAGCGGGTGCCTCTTCAGCATCTCCTTACGCTTGTCATCCAACTGCACCCCCAGCGTGGGTCGCCGGCGTTTCTGGACAAAGAAAAGAGTGGAGCCCGTGAGTGTTGGTCACATAAATCTCCCCCTTCCCTCTCCCTGCTGGCCAGGGCCTCAGCATTGCTGCCGGGGGCCGGCTGCTTCTGCTAGCTGGGATGCCAGGCTGCCCTCCCAACAGCTCTTTCTTTCAAACCTCTTTCTTCTGCTTCGAGGGAGGATGGCACCCGCAAACAAGCAGGCCCCAAGGCAGCTGCCTGGCGTCCCCCCGAGAGGAAACAGTTCTCACCGTGGTCTGCTCCTCCTCGGCATCCGAGTCACTCTCGTCATCTGCAGCCACACAGAGAAGGCAGCTGGAGGTAAGAGGGCTCCAAATGCTCCCTAAGGCACCTCAACCCCCAGGGCATAAACGGATTCAGACTGTCTTTGGTAAATGGGTTTCTTTAAAATAAGTGATGAATTCATTTGCTGCTTCTTATTCAGTATAGAAACCATGGCGATGAAAAGAAGAATGACCCATAATCTCACCACCCCTGTTTTTTCAAAGAGCTTTTTAATCTCGTTTGTTTTTTTTTTTTGAGACAGAGTCTCATTCTGTTGCCCGGGCTAGAGTGCCATGGCGTCAGCCTAGCTCACAGCAACCTCAGACTCCTGGGCTCAAGCGATCCTCCTGCCTCAGTCTCCCGAGTAGCTGGGACTACAGGCATGCGCCACCATGCCTGGCTAATTTTTTCTATATATTTTTAGTTGTCCAATTAACTTCTTTCTATTTTTTTAGTAGAGACGGGGTCTCACTCTTGTTCAGGCTGGTCTCGAACTCCTGAGCTCAAACAATCCGCCCGCCTCGGCCTCCCAGAGAGCTAGGATTACAGGTGTGAGCCACCGCCCCCGGCCAGTCCAGAGACTTTTGCTCACCTCCTGCCTCTTCCCTACAAAGCCTTACCTCTGCTGACTTCTTGTGTGGTTTGTCTGGGAAAAAACACACTGCCACACATAAATAGTGTGGTTTTTCACAGCTAAAATCATCTTCACTTTGAAAATTAAGTGTCAAGACAGAATTCAAACAGAAAGACATGCTTTTTTCACCAATGATGTGATGACTTTTTTTTTAAAAAGAGGGATTATAGAGAAATATTTGCACTTTGAAAATTCTTTCACTTCAAAAACTTAAAGTGGCCAAGAATGGAAGGGGTGAAGAATAAAGCGTTTTTTAAACTCTGCAATGACAATGGAAAAAGGATTCTGAAATGCTTGCTCTTGTCGAGTGCAAGGATGCTATCAGATGTTTGCTGTAAAATGTTGAGCTTCTGCTTAGGCTTTTTCAGGTAGCACGAAACATATACACTCTCACAGAAGTTTATTTTAAGCATGTAAGGGAGGGAAATAGTAAGTACATGATTGTGAAACTGGACCATACCTTGACCATGATCAAAATTAACATCATCAATGCAGGGCAGATGGACATCTATGCCTCGGATTGTGATATTCCAAAAAGGACAGAACATTAGTATTGTAGTATTCCGACCAGAAATGCATAACCTGGGAAAACATCAGGTAAAATAACATTGAAGGATGTTCAGTGAAATACCTGATCTGATTTCTTAAAAAATGGCAATGTTATAAAAGACAAAGGTTGAGGAACTGTTCCAGATGACCACTGTCTCCATTTGCCTGGGATTGAGTGATTTCCCAGGATGCATGACTTTCAATGCTGAAACCTAGAAATTCTAGGCAAACAGGGATGAGTAAGTCAGCCTGCTAAGTAGATATAATAATTAAATGCAACATTTAAAGTGCATGATCCTGGACTGGAGGGGAAATATTTATAAAAGACATCATTGGGACAATTCATAGAATTAGAACACGGACTTCAAAAAAATGTAGTAAATTATATATAACATAAAATTTACCATTTTAACTATTTTTTTTTAATTTTTTTTTTTTTTTATTTCTTGAGACAGGGCCTCACTCTGCTGCCTAGGCTGGAGTGCAGTGGAGGGGTTATAGCTCACTGCAAGCTCTCATTCCCAGGCTCAAGGGATCCTTCTGCCTCAGCCTCCCAAGTAGCTGGGACTACAGGTGTGTGCCACCATGCCTGGCTAATTTTTCTATTTTTAGTAGAGATGGGCTCCCACTCTTGCTCAGGCTGGTCTCAAACTCCTGACCTCAAGCGATCCTCCTGCCTTGGCCTCCCAGAGTGCTAGGATTATAAGTAAGAGTCAGTGTACCTGGCCTATTCTTAGGTGTACAGTTCAGTGGCAATAAGTACATTCACAATTTTATGCAATTATCACTATCCATCTCCAGAACTTTATCTTTCCAAACAGAAACTACCCATTGAACAGTAATTTCACATTCCCCCCTCTTCCCAGCCCCTAGTAACCACCATTCTACATTCTGTCTCTAAGAATTTGCCCATTCTAGGTACCTCATATAAGTACAATCATATAGTATTTGCCGTTTTGTGTCTGGCTTACTTTATTTAGCATGTTTTCAAGGTCCGTCCATGTTGTAGCATGTATCAGAATTCCATTCATTTTTAAGGGCTGAGTAATATTCCACTGTGTGTACATATCACATTTTGTTTATCTATTCGTCTGTTGATGGACATTTGGGTTGTTTCCACCTTTTGGCTATGTGAATAATGCTGCTATGAACATTAGTGTAGAAATGTGGAATTTTACATTCAATTAAAGTATTACATCAACATAAAGTTCCCTGAGTTTGATAACTGTACCGTGACTGTGTAAGAAAATATCTAAGGAAATACACACTGAAATGTTAAGAGGCAAAGTGGCCTAATCCGTGCATCCTATGCTCAAATGCCTACAACAAAATGAGAAAGAGAAAGGAAATGTGGCAAAATGTTAAACATTGGTGAATCTGAGTGAAGGGGATATGAGTTTTTTGTATTATTCTTGCAACTTTTCTGTAAGCTGAAACATTTTTTTAAAATACAGGGAAAGCAAGGAAGAGAAATTTGATTTACAATGACCAGGCCTCGTGGACAAAAAGGAATCTGTGAAAAGCTGGTTCTCACAGAGCCTGGAACATAACCAGGCCAATGGAAGGAATGCAGGTTTCATCACGGCTTAACTGGGTATCTTGTCCCCATGAACAGAAGTGGGCCACTATGCCCCTTCCTGGCTCTCTGCTGTTACGGTTTCTCAACTTCTCTCTGCTGCTGCTTGAACTGTTTCCACTCCTACCAACCAATTTCTCCATCCTGTCCTGTCTTCCTCTTGTCTTCAATTGCTCATAGCTTGTTTTCTCACGGCTTCTGTTTCCTCTTTTCTGTGTGTGGTGGCTGCTGCCACCTGCTTCCTCTGGTCCAGGCAGCTGTGGTGGGGTCACGCGGTACAGAGCATGACATCTGCATAGGAAAGCTGCGGCCATGCAATGCAGATGTCCTGCTTGGCCAGTCTAGTCCAACCAAACGACTATGGCTGGACTACTAGGTGTGGTTTCCGGGTTGGCGTTGTGATGGTGGTGGGGAGAAAAAGCAAATCTCCAAATCTCACCCCAGGTATTATGACTCATGCTTGATTTGCCTTGGAAATGTGGGAAAAAATAGGAACTATGTATAAAAGTTCAAGAGAACTAGAGATAAGACTTCATTGTAGTCTTGAAGGAAATTAAGGTAGGAGTTATCAAAGAACTACCTCACTTAATTAATTCCTTCCCTCCTTTCTTCCACAAAAATTCCTTATGTGCAAGGCATCATAATAGATACTATGGGGAATCTAAGCAGTGTAAGATGCGATTCCTGCCACAAGAAGCTTATAGTCTAGGATAATGTGATTTAAACTACAGGTTGCAACCCATCAGTGATGAGTGGATTGTAAAATCAAATCAATGCATCTGACCAGCATATTTTTAAAAGTGAAATAAAATAGCAAACTGTTAGACTCTATGACACTTAGTAATGGTAAATATAGTTGAATGAATTTTTTATAGGTGTGTATGTGTACACAGGATTATGACATAAAATATAGTACTCTCATTCTGGTACATGTGAAAATACAATGTACTTCTGCTGTGGGTTGTAGAAAAACTGTCTGAAAGCCATTGCTCTGGAAGGACATAGACCTGCAGCTTCAGCGATCACCCAGTGCTGAGGGGATCTCCAGCTGTTCCTGAGCTCCAGACGCGGCTATTCACCTGCCTGCCGGACACCTCAAACTAAACATGTCCCAAACTGCCTATCGTCTTCCTCCCTAGAATGTTCTCTTTCCCTGCATTGTATGTTGGGTAATGACATCAACAACTGTCTGGTGATTCAAGCTGGAAGCCTGAGTTATCTAAGGTGTTTCCTTCTCTACTCATCCTTCTCCTCCAGCTGGCCAATCTGCCTACTCTGCCTGCCTCTCCATCCTCAGGAGCGCTTCTGGGTTTCGGCCCGGTATAACCTCTCGTCTAGGTTTGTGCCATACCTTCCTAACTAGTCTCCCTTTCTCTAGTCTTGTTTCTGACTCCTCCTCCACAAGTCTGTGATCTTCCAAAAATGCTAACATGACATTTTTGTTCCCGGTTGAAAATTCTTTGATAGCTCCCCTCTGCTTTAAGAAAAAAACATCCAGTCACAAGACCTAAGTCTTTCTTGATCTGCCTCTGCTGCCTTTGTTCACCTCAGTTCCTGATCTTCTCTAGTCCAGCCCAGGCTCTAGTGGTGCCAACTGGCCATGGTCCCCAGACAGCTCAGGTGCTCTTGTATTTCCATGACTTTTACACCTGCCTTGAATGCGCTTGCTTTGTTTCTCCACCTGTGTCTAAATCCTGCCCCTTTCCCAGCACAGCTCTAGTGTCTCACGGTCTCGGGGCCCTTTCTGACTGCCCTTCGAGGCTTTCTGAGCATCGTGGGAACACCGCTGTCCTGGCAAACTGTGTGGTTGTTGCTGTTTGGGTTGTCTCAATTATGAACCAGTTTCTAGCAAGGATTCTCTTTTGTTCATCTCTGTAAAACAAGCAACTACTAGCCCAATGCTGAACATGCTGGGCACTGAACAAACATTTGTTGAAAGAATGAAGATGAAATCTCTCAACAGCCTATTTCTTGATCATAATGATAGTATAACAAGATTAAATAATTCTTGAAAATGCTGTTGTTTTCAAAAGTCATTAGAACTAGAGGACTACTAATTGGCCAGATGCGCTTTGCCTACTTCTGTTTCTGTCATTCCTTTTTCCATGATCCCCTTCTCTGTCTGGTTCCTACTACATGAGAATAAGAGAACATTGCCATCCACTTGCGGGAAACATCCAGGAATTCTCCCACTAACAGATCTGTTATTTTTTAAGCCAGAAAAAAACTAGAGAAGAACGCAAAGATTCAATGTGGATCGTGTTTATTTTATTTTAAACCCACTTTGTTTTTCTTACTGCCCATTGGTATTGCTTTTTAGGCCTTAGGGAGGTAGGCCAGATCCTTTTGTTGCTAACTTTGGATGTGAGCATGCCCAGAAGCAGGGGGCCTGGTCCAGAGTGACTGAGGAATCTTCCAGTCCAGATTCTATAATGCAGATTCTCAAAGCCACCACATGAATTCATCTGCCGCCACAGAAATATCTCAATTTCTTCTTTATTCTGGGCACTGGGGGTATAGTGACAAAGAAGACATGACCCATGTCTGGGGGAGAAAGGGATAATTTTTCTTTGTTCTGTGCATAGTCTTTTGTTGTCCTGGACTTCTGTTTTCTTACTTTTTGCTTAAAATAAGTGAGATTGCCATTTCTAAGTGATACAGCAAGTTTATAGCCAAGGTTCCACCTCTATGTGACTAGACAGAACTATTCTTATTGCAAAGGTTTGGAGCCCAGAAATGGGAGCTCCAAGAGTCGATATATATTCTTTATCTGAAATAAGCAGAGCATGGAGGGAAAGTCATCTCTGAGGATTGCTTTTTTCATATATAACATGGGGGTGATGTTTCCTCCTTCACAGGTGAGGATGCACTTAGCATGCGGCAGAGAAGCGGGTACCCAGCCATTCCACACCCTGCTAGAGTGGCAGAAGACAGGAGCAGAGCTGAGGCCAGCCAGGGAGAAGGCGGCACAAGCTCAGTGTCCCCACCACCTATGGTGTTGCTTGTGGCACATGCCACAGCAGGAGGCACACTGCGGGGATTTTCTTTCTTTCAAGTGCAATAAATGGCCTAGTTACAGGCTTGGGAATAAAATAAATGCTAAAACATTCCTTAAAATGTCACTTTGGTGCTACTCTTTGAGGAACAGTGGAAGTCATGGAACTGTAACAGGTTTCACCATCCAATTAGGCACTTGATTGTAATGGAGAAAATGAGCTGGTCCCTTGGGATTTGCTGTGCTCATCAAGGCCATTTCCAGCCTTTTCTCACGGCGAAACCATTCTACACCACTGGCATAAGTAGCAACATCTGGAATAAATATGAGTTCTCAAAAGGTCATGTGCATCTTTAGAGCAAGGCCACAAAGTATTATTAATACTACTCGAATCACAACAAACATTCTACTTCAAAAAGCAATGATGTTTTTAAGGCAGCTGTAGCAAAACCAGGGAGGTGATTTACACGAAATTCCATTGTGATCGTTTTTTTGTGATTAAAAACCTTCCACTTTCCAAACAATACCTCCAGTGTGCTTGCAGAAAGCCCCCATTCCCAAGCCTTCACACAAGGACCAGTACCTACTGGATTCCACAGCAATAAACAGTGACTCCCTGACCCACAAGTAATGTGAGGTTCTCCCGGCCGGGCCCAGTCTCAGATTCTGATGAGACTCCAAGCTTCTGAGAATATCCCAAGAAAAAAGGGGCCTCTTCCTGGATTTCTACTCAGGGAGATCTAATTGGAGAGTCCTTCTTCTTCTCCCAAGGTGTTGCCCGAGTACTGTGCCAGCAGCAGAACTCTCCTTTATTCCTAGCCCCAGTCACGACATGACACCATGGGAAAAAGTCACGTCCCCATCAAATAACTCCTCTATGTGACACGGTTAACATTTGCTCTGCTTTGACCTTTTCTGTCTGTTCAACCTCTGTTTCTTTTTGTGTCTGTCGTTTGTCCCTCTGCCTCTGTCAGACCAGTTTCTTTTTATTGCTGCACAAATCTTTTGCCCACGTCTGGGCTTTGCTTCTGCTGTTTCCCCGCCAGCTAAGCCCTTCCTTCTTCTTTTCACCTATCCAAATCTTCCTGGCCTTTCAAGACCCAAACAGAATCTTGTTTTTGTGTTTTTTTTTTTTAGGGTAGTAATACTCAGTATTCTTCTGGTTCCCCAAAACCTCTTTATTATTAATGGTTAATATTTATTCGTCACTTATTCATTCATTCTTGCAAGAAATATTTACTAAGAATTCACTATGAGTTAGTCACCATTCTAGAACTTAGAATACCATGGTGAGTCAGACAGTCACTACCCTCTGGGAGATTTTATTCTAGAGTGGGAGACAGATAATAAACCAGTAAGTAAGCAAGCAGTGTAGCCTTGGGTTAGATAGGTGCTATGAGGAAAAAACGAAAAGTCAGGGAAAGAGCTAGAATGTGAGCATGGGAGTAGAGGGTGTCTTCCACATGGTGACGAGGAGGAGGCATTTGACATTTGAGCAGAGACTTAAATTATGAGAAGAAATCAACCCTGAGTCAATCCTAGAGAAGAATGCTCCAGGTAAAGGGAACAGGAAGTGAAGTCCCTGAAGCAGGAATGCTCTAGAAAGATGCGAGGTGTTCTAGAACAGCAAGAAGACTAACGTGGACAGAGTGTAGCAGGAGATGAGGATGGGGAGGAGGCAGAGGTGAGAACCTGCAGGGCTTTGAGGGAGAGAAGAATCAAGGGTAACTCCTCAATGTTAAGTCTGAGTGCCTGCAGAGGCAAAGGCATCACTTCCTGGTAGGGAAAGCTTGGAGGAGGAAGCGAGTGCAGATTTGTGTGGATAGTGGGGATGTTGGATCTGCAATCAAGAATTCCTTTTTGAACACCTTCAGTTTGAAAGGCCTTTAGACTTCCAAGTGTAGACGATGAGTAGAGGTGGGATAAGGGGTTGACGCCCAGCAAGAGGTCAGCTGGAGATGCAAACCAGGAATTCTCTGAAAGCCAAGGGATGAGATCACCTGGGAGGAGAATGTAGATTTAGAAGAGAAGAGGCCAGAGCCCTGGAGCCCACCAGCACTTAGAGGTCAGGAAGGAGGAGCTAGAAAGGAGACTGAACCTGTGGCCCTTGAGGTATCCCACATATTGAAACACATCCATGGTGTTGCGTGGTGGGCAGGTAGTTTCATGCGTGCCAGACTGGTCGTGACTGCAAATGAGGATGGAAGAACATAACCTTTGACAAAGAAATAATGTTTTTATAGCATAAAGCTATCTTATTTTGTGGAAAGATTAAGACCTTCCAAGAGTTTATATGTTGATGTTAAAACCCCAAAGTAAAACAACGTGGGGGAAGTACTGAGGAGGGCACATTTGCCTTCTCAGGTATCTTCCTGGTGTTGCTGCGTAGTGTGCCAAATTGTCTTGACAAGTGTGTGCTAAGGGGAGAATTTCTAAAAAGAAGAATATATAACTCAATTCTCACAACCATATTTACAAAAAAGAGATCTGCCAAGTTCTTGTGACCACTCATATTCCTCCACAAGACTAGGACTGAAGGTCCAAAGTGTTTTACTGGTGTGTACAGTCCTGGGCCAGTCCTTCTTTAACACATGTTTCTTGGAGCAAAGAGTGTACACTGCCAGGCTGTTGAGGGAAGTGTAGCTACTTCCTTTCTCAAGGATTCTGTCTGTGGGTAAGTGAATTCTCAGACGTATTTAACTGGTGGTAAACTAATGCATGTAGAGATGACTGAAATACGCACAGCCTAAGCTGAGGCCACACTGCAGGGTTATTAGAGTGTGGACTGAGGATGGCCAGCACCTCAGGCACTGGAGTGCTGCTTCTTTCCTTAAAAAACCTGCTAACATATATGGGTGATCTGCTGAGTGCTTCACAAACGGTAACTCTCAATCCTCACAGCGACCCCGTGCACCTGGCACTATTGTCCCACTTTACTGATGAGGAAACTGAGACATGAGAGAGCTCCACAGACAGCAGAGTGGCAGATTAGGCCGGGCGCGGTGGCTCACGCCTGTAATCCTAGCGCTCTGGGAGGCCGAGGCGGGCGGATGGCTTGAGCTCAGGAGTTTGAGACCAGCCTCAGCGACAGTGAGACTCTGTCTCTACTAAATATAGAAAAAATTAGCCGGGCATGGTGGCGCATGCCTGTAGTCCCAGCTACTCAGGAGGCTGAGGCAGGAGGATTGCTTGAGCCCAGGAGTTTGAGGTTGCCATGAGCTAGACTCACACCACAGCACTCTAGCCCAACAGAGTGAGACTCTGTCTCAGAAAAAAAAAAATTAAAGTGGCAGATTAGTCTAGCTCCATGCTCCCAACCACACTGCTGCACAGCCTGCTGACACAATCTCTGGGAACGGGCACAGGAGCAGTCTTTATTTAGAAAAATCTCTGGGACATTTTTATGTACTGTATAAATTTTGAGAACCAAAGTTTCACTAGATCTCAAGTTTATTCTTTGAAGCTCAGAGATATCTTAACATTTGCTCCACTAAATTGTTTATTTTTTTGGCTGGGTGTGGTAGTTCATGTAATCCCAGCACTTTGGGAGGTCGAGGTGGGAGGATCACTTGAGGCCAGGAGCTGGAGACCACCCTGGGCAACATATCAAGGCTCTGTCTCTGCAAAATAAATAATAATAAAAAAAATTAGCCAGGGTGGTGGTGTGGCATACCTATAGTCCTACTTGGGAGGCTGAGCAGGAGGTTCGCTTGAGCCCAGGAGTTCAATGCTGCGGTGAGCTATGATCGTGCCACTGCACTCCAGCCTGGGTGACACAGTGAGACCCTGTCTCAAAAAAACTAAAATCAAAAAAAAATTAAAAATTAAAAAATAAATTGTTTATTTTTAATATCCCTATGTATCCATATTTAAGTAAATTTATTAGTCTCAGAGATTATTTTTATTAATATTTTGTTAAGTATAGGTAACAACTTACTGCATAGTTTATCATTTCCAGAGAAGTAAAGCACATGATTGCACATTGAACCAGCTTGCATCGTCTAACACGTTGACAATAATTACCTAACAGTTTAAAGCCTCACAGCGTACCCATTGATGCAGCCTACTCTCAACAATAATAATTTGTCTTTTATCCCTCTGTTTACGATTCAACACATTTGCCTGCTAAGACCCATAAATAATAATGAAATAAATGAATCATATGCCCAGCACAATAGCATGAGTGACTCTATGGTGGCCGCTGGCCTTGCTGGCTGAGGAGGTGGTACCGTGACACGTCTCAGTTCTGCACTCCCAGGCTAGTAAAGATAAAGCCTTCTGATGCATGGGATGTCCCAGAGCCCACAGAGAAGACAATCCATGGATTATTCTCTGATGACACTTGTGGATGGTCTCAAGAGTTTGTAGGGTGAAGGAGAAATGGGGTCATAGGGATACTTAAAAAAAAAAAAGGAAAAACCCAGTTCTCTGGTGAAAAATAGACACATGTTGAATATCCAAGTCCTTTAGATCACAAGCGATAATAGTCAGCAAACTCCTTTCTGTTGACAGGGAATCCTGTTTTACTGTCACAGATCTCCACCCAAACTGGCTCTGAGTTGGCATCATTTGCACAATGAGACTGGTTTCACCTGTTTGCAACTGTTAAACTATTAGTCATCGGTGCAGAGGTTGCTTAAGCCAATTTCCCCAGCAGTTTATCTTATACATGTTTTGTCTCACAACAAAAAGCAACAAAGACCACATACCTGTTGCGTATTGTCAAAGAAGAAAAAAAAAATCCGAAAGCAATCTGGAATAGAAGTGAGGCCACTGCATTAGGGAGAACTGAAATATAAGTCTTTTTTATGACGAAAAAGAAAGACAGAAAAATAAATGGTGGAGGATGGGTTGTCAGATTTAGGGGGCAAACGGAAGGAAGGAAGAAAGGAAAATACAAGATACTCAGTTAAATTTGAATTTCAGATAAACAATGAATAATTTCTTAGTATAAGTATATCCCATGCAATGTCTGAGACATATAATAAAAAATTATTTGCTGTTTATTTGAAATTCAGATTTAAGTAAGTGTCCTGTATTTTATTTGGCAACCCTGATTGAGTAGTGCCTTTTAATCTCAGTTAAAAAAAATCCTTTCAGAAAACAGATGTCTTCAGGAAACTGGGTCATGGATTCAACAGCATAAATACTTGCTAATTATGTTGCACGGTGGGATGGGATTACATATTTATTTAGTATAAGTAAAGCCTTACAATAAAACTAGCAATAATAACGGCAGAAACTTAGTTACTTTTATTTATCTGTTGTGAGTAGGAAAAAAATAAAAACTAACAACACTGATTCTAAGACTTATGTACAAGATAATATCTACCCCTTCATTCACTTACTCATTCTCTGCTTACTCTTTCTCTATAGAAGGGCTTGCTCGTAGACATGTTTTATTAAATTTTATTTTAGTAATCAAAAGAATGACCACATATGGACTGCCTGACCCAGTTTCTTAAATAATTCTGCATGGTAATAATCTAAATGGAAAGAGGTAATAGACTCAGTCCAAGACAAAATAAACCCCAAAAGAAAAACCAGACTTAGCACCTCCTTGCAACTACCACTTACTGAAATCTATCCAATTCCAATTTTTCCAGGATGCAATAAACTAGCACAATAAACAAACACAGAGGTTGAAACAATAGGCTTAGAGTTGGGTGCTAAGATGGCAGTGGCGGGGGAAAGGAGGACATCCATGAAGAAGCAAGAAAGCCCAAGTAAGACAAGTCCCCAAGTGCCAGGCTGAGAGAAGGTAAGGCAGGAGTCGAGGGAAGAAGGCTGACCATGACCGGTGGGGATCCGGGAGGACGGAAGAGAGACAGGGAGTAGGGGTGAGGATGATGAGTGCGTAGGTGGACCAACATTGAAGAGCTGTCAGATGAAAGTCAATTTAATGTTGTCTAGCTCCAGAGCACAAAACTGAGGCCAATACATAGACAAAGCAGGAGGACAGATTTTGACACCACTTAGGCAAGAGCTTTCTAAGCATTGAAGCTGACTACTGATGGAATGTGCTAGCACTGGGAGCACAGGGCAGAGGCTGCTGACTGGTGGTCAGGCCTGGGTTGCAGAGGACTCCTGCCTCTGGTCAGGACTAAGCTACATGCTCTCCAAGGCCCCGTCCCACTGTGGTGTATGTTTCAACCCAAAAGGGACAGCAGGGACCTTGTCTCTTTTATTAATTGTTATGTTGTCAGCACCTAGAGTAGTGCTCGACACATAGTGAGGTCTCAGTAAATCTGCAGGGTCATGGTGGGAGTGCTTTGTGGAGGAGGTGGTGCTGTTTTGCGGTGGTCTTGATGGGAGCAGGAAAGGGAAATGAGCTTAACCCAAGTAGGCACATGATGAGCATCTACACTGGGGGCGTGCTCTGGAGCTAGAGTTTGTGAGAGCTACAAGTATAAGCCATGTTTACCCAATCCATACCAGCCTGGAAAGAAAAATGAGAATAAAATAATATTATAGTAAAATGCATTAATATATGATTTTTGTTTTTCAATTAAAAAATAAATAAAACTGGAAAAAATAGTAAAAGCATTTTTTGGCTCCCCTATTCCCCATCCCCACCTGGTTCTAGGAGCCCCTCGCGCCTTCTGAAATGGTAGCTGAGAAGGGATGTTTGCTTTTGCTACTACAGCTCTCCTGCTTTGTCATGCTGTGATGTCTCTGTTTCTGTCAGCTGCAAGGAGGCCACAGCTTCTACACACCCGCCAACGGCACTATAGTAGTCAGGGTTCACTATAGTAGTCAGGGTTCCGCAGAGACACGGAAGCGACAGGGTGGATAGGTGGCATAAAGGGAGAGGACAAGTGGAGGCGGAGGGAGATTTATTATGAGTTGGCTCACGTGACTGCAGAAGCTGCGTCACCCCACGCTCCGCCGTCGGCAAGCTGGTGGCTTAGTTCCATTCAAACTTGAAGGCCTGAGAACCAAGGAGGCCAACGGTGTAAGCCCCAGGCCAAGTCCGAAGGCCGCAGAACCGGGAGTGCAAATGTCGGGCTTGGTGGCAAGAGCAGACGGATGTCTGCCACGTCTCTGCTGAAGCAGGGAGAGCAATTCCACCATTCCTCTTCCTGTTCCGTTCTGGCCCTCAGTGGATTGGGTGGTGCCGCCCACGTTGCTAAGGGCAGAGCTGCTCTCCTCAGTCTAACGACTCACGTGCTAATCTCTTCTGGAAACACCGTCACAGACACACCCGGAAATAATGTTTTACTGGCTATCTGGGCAGCCCTTAGCCCTAGTCACATCAGTCCGTGAGACAAGGCTGCCTCTGGTACCCGCCACACAGGGCCCCGCATCACCAGTAGGGCGGCGCTCTACAAACACTCGTGCTCCGGAAGCGCATGGAAACCTTCCGGCAGAGGGTGTGGAGTCACCTGATCAGGAGCAGCCAATCAGGGAATCGCCGCGTCGCCTTCAGTGTGTGGTCCGCCTCTGGGGCGGTCCACAGCGCCGCTGCAACGGCAGTGGGAAAGCACTTGGGTTCTGGAGCCAAACTAGCGGGAATACGTTCCTTTACTGCTCCATGCCTCAATTTCTCCACATGCAAAGCCTACATGATGGTGGCTCTGTTGTAAGGACTAAATGAGTGAGCACAGGCGGCGCGCGGAGCTGCGTCTGCCCCACGAGTGTGGGAGCTGTTGGTACCGAAGCTGTCGCTGCCTTCTGAGGATGTTCAGTTCTCCTCCGTGGTCGCCGTTCCTGTTGTTCTCACTTTGCACGGCAGCCTTACAATAAATCCCAACACCTGAGATGAACTGAGTTTCTCCTTGCAACACAAGGAGCCTGATTACTGCCCATTTGGATCTTCAGGTAAATAGAACAACTCAGCTTCTCCGGTTGGAATCTTGACCGCTCTGATCTGAGAAGGAAGAATCAAATCGACAGAGCGTGAGTACCGCAGTTATGAGATGCTGCCCTCACAGGCCTGTTCCTCGTCTGAGGGAAACAAGGCAAAAACTCATTAAATGACCATGGCCTATTGGAATATCTGTTCATAGCTTCAGCTGAAGAGATGACACCAATCCCAAATCTATAGGTTGTGAAAGCAAATTGCTTTCTGGTCTGAGTGTTATGGGTTATTTAGCTATTAGCAAGATTTTTTTTTTTTTTTAACTTTACAAGAAATTTAAACAATTAAGTATTTCTTTACCCCAGGTGGATTCCACACTTTGGCCAACACTGGTCTTTCCTTATATAAGTGAACCTCAAAGAGTGGCCTTTAATTTCAAATGTCTTGGGAGAAAATAATTTTTCACAATTATATATATATATTTATATATATATATTTTTAAAGAGACAGTGTCTTGCTCTGTTGCCTGGGCTGGAGCAAGTACTGTCTGTGATCATAGCTCCCTGCAGCCTCAAACTCTTGGGCTCAAGTGATCCTCCTGCCTAAGCCTCCCAAGTAGCTGGGACTACTGGCATGTGCCACCAGGCCCAGCTAATTTTTTAATTTTTATTTTTGTAGAGATGTGGTCTCACTGTGTTGGCTAGGCTGGTCTTGAAATCCTGGGCTCAAGTGATTCTTCTGCCTCCCAGCCTCCCAAAGTGCGAGGATTACAGGTATGAACTGCCATGTCTGGCCCCAATTGCGTTTTGAAAGTATGTGCAGTACATCAAGGGAGAAATACCTGCTGGCTGATGGAAATTTAAACCTAGTATTCAAGAGAGAGGTTAAGGTTATAGGTATATAGACTTGGAAATCACTGGCATTTGGTGATAATTAGAGCTCTAGGATAATTAAAGCAAGTGGGAAGGGGGATTGTGTAAAGCTAAAAGACAAGAGGACAAAGGTTACTGTCTACAGCCTTTCCCCAAAAGTCTACCATCATCAGATTCACCTATGGAGCCTGTTGTTCTTGGGTTCTACCCTGGACCTGTTGAACATAAATGGCTAAAGCAAGGGATACCCAGGAGTCTGCATTTAAAAAAAAAAAATCCCAGGTGATCCTTATGCAAACAAAAGTTTGAGTCCCATAAAACCAAGGGCATATTTGCATCAGGCAAAAAAAGAATGCCAAACCCGGAGACATATGTGTTACCTCCTGGATAGTGGTGGCTGCTGCTGGTTAAAGCTACAACCCCACATCTATTAGTGGTTTCTGGAACATGAGAACCAAGAACTATGGCATTCTTGAAGCCAATGTGACTTTCAAACATCAAAAGTTAGTTAAAGATACTTAAATGGGATAATCGGTCCCTCGTCCCTGCACTGGACTCTTTTATCACCCTATCCGGAACCACTCAGAGTGAACAGGGATCGTATGTGATCAGGTGTGCCGTAGTGGATTCTTCTGGAGATTTCTTGGTAGGGCTTTTCCTCGACTGAATTACTGCAGTGGGCTAGAGGTAGAGCAGAGGTGGTGGCAGACTCACGCTGTGTAAAGTGAAAGAACATGACTCACTCACCAGAGTGATAAATTGTTACTAGGGTTCCCTGTGCCCAACCTGGCCTTTGTACTGCCAGGCCCAGGGCACTCTCTGTGCCCTCTGCCTGCAGGGTAGGAAGCCTGCAGGGGCTGTGAGAAATTCGGGAGTACCCGCAAACCGCAGGCCTCTAAGCCCAATGTTGCCTTCTCACAGGCTGGTGAGGGGGATGGGCTGGACGTCAGAGCCACATGGAGGTTCCCGAGCGCAGCCCCAGGTGTGCTCCAGGGGACTGGGCAGGCAGGCCTGGAGAGCTTATTTGAAGAGGGCAACCTGTGTGCCACCCAAAACAATCATTCTCATGCCGAAGAGCTGCAGCTGGCCCGGTGCAGACCAGGAAGCAATGAGCTGAGTCAAGCCAGTTCTAGCAATGTTCCTGCAACAACTTGTAGTGGTGCTTTGCAGCCAATCCTACAAAATGTTTTGATTTTTAACTGGTAACTATTTTGTAAGAAGCTATTTTTATAATATATAGTATTTTTGCTTAAAGAATTCCATCTTTAACTCAGGATGAATTTGAAAGAGTGACTTTCACATAACCTGGTGTTCCTCAGCAGTGACAAGTTAGTAACCTGTAGGAATGGGTGGAGTTTCTTATCATGGTGCATGTTTCTGTAGGGAAGTGATTGTGGGGTGGCTATGATGATCCTAGAATGGCTATAAATGTATACAGAATTATTTTGAAACAAAAATTTGTGTAACTTGATCCTAGCATTGAAAAATGGGGCTAAGTGCAAGCATACATCATTGGGATAAAATACAAGGGTTCCTGCCCTTCACCTGCCCAAGGGAGCAGATGTAAATCTACCTGAAGAGCAACTTACACTTTCCTTTAAGAGGGCGGGGTAAGTAGGCCCTGGGCAGCTTTACTATGAGCATTTATAATATAATAGCTATTTTATATATCATGGGAGTCAGCAGTTTCAAATTGTTTTGCCTTCACAGAGAAAAGCACCAAAGAGAGACAGTGAAGCACGAAGGGGGTGTGTGTGTGTGTGTGTGTGTGTGTGTGCGCGCGCGCGCACACGCGCGCGCGCTTGCATGCACGTGCATGCTTATGGATGCGTCAAGCATAAATGTTTATGCTTATTTTTCCTTGTTATACACGCTCATCATGAATGTTTCCAGGATCATAGAAATATAATCCCATCTTCTACAGACAAGCAGTCTTAACAACTTAAATATTCTTGAAATTTTAGATACACAATCACATGGATGATCAAGAAACTGCCTTCCATAAAAGGACAGGGAACATACAAATCACTGGGAAAACACATTTCCCGTGGGAGGGATGAGATAAACGCTTGTAATGGGATGTATTAACCATCCTCAGAGACAAGCTCCAAACAGTCGAAATCAGCAGCAATCTGGGACACCACTGCCGGGTAGCCAGACGTCACCCATTGCATGCACACCAGAAGCCAAGGGGTTTGCTGAGCTCCCGATGCAGGCACATCTGTCCCTTCTTTAAATCCGATTTTCTTGCCATCTGTTCCTTTACTCCAGCCTTGGCTATAAACAAAGTTTACGCACAGCCATGCACTGTGTTGCCAGGCAGCTCTCCTCACTCCTCTGCAACAAAGTCAGTTCTGGAGTGAAAGGCTGTGGGCTTCATTATTACCCATTTTCCCTAACAATATAAATTGCAAGAGCGTAGAAAGCGATTTTAGACATTGGATTTTCAGCTTCATTTGGTGCACATGGTGTGAATATAACTCTATGGTTTTGAAAATTCTGTAAGGAAACATCTGAATGAGTAGGGAGGACTTAGCTCATAGAAAAGGGTTTCCCCTGCTCTCAAGAACAGTAAGGACGTTGTGAAAGAGGCCGTCCCTAAAGCCGCAGGAAATATGTCAAGGAGAAACCGAGGCGGCAGCTGCAGTGTGAGGGGACTCGCCGCCTCCGAGGTTACAGTTTGACATGGGGGGTGGAAGTGAAGGGCAGGACGGGCTGAAGATGACTTAAAGATGTGTATCTAGGAAGTGAGCTTGTGGCCCCGAGAATGTACTAGAAGAGCCAACCATCTGACAGCTGTGGGGAAGGAGCAGCTGACCCCGGCCTCCAGCTCGGGCTTGTACAGCTGTATATTTATAATGCACTCTTCCTGGGAGAGGCTTGGAGCAGTACACATCTTTGAATGGATTCAGTTAATCCTTTTACTGTCCCGTGAGTAATCAGAGAAGTAGAGAGAAGCAAACAAAAAAAAATTCCACATTTAAAGGGGCCACTGCCATGGCAAAGAAGAAAATAGCATGCAGTCTGCTAAGCAGCAACAGGAGGAATGCATCTTGTGATTGTTCTCCACTGATTCTCAGAGTCCAAGCAGTGACAGAAATGAGCAGGTTCAGTCACAGGGTTCATTCTGACCACTGCAAGTTACTGTTCATCAAAAAGTTCTCCCCATGGTGGAGGAAAGGGACTTGCCTTTCTTGGGAGGCCCTGAGGGGACAAGATTTTGGCCACTGCAGCTGGCAGACTGATCACACAGGGGTGACTGAGCAAATGGGGAAGTACACTGAGGGTGGTGGGAGTCAGGTCCTCGCTGCCAGAAGGGAATTACATATGCAGAAAGGAATGGCTGCAGCCACGCCCGTGGAGTTGGACTGGAGGAAGAGGAATCCGTGTGAGCTCATGGCTTTATGTAGCCGTAGACACAGATATTTAAATGGGTACTAATGTGTGTAGATGTTTCTGTGTGTATGCATGTACACACACGTGCATATACATACATATGCACAGTAGGCCCCCCTTACCCTTGGTTTCGCTTTCCTCGATTTCAGTTACCTGAGGTCAACCTAGGTCCGAAAATATCACATGAAAAATTCCAGAAATTGATAAATTTTAAATTTTGAGCCATCCTGCAGTCCTGCCCAGGATGGGACCCCTCCACCCTTTGTCTATGCTAACGACCCATGAGTCACTTGGTAGCCATCTCGGTTATCAGTTGACTGCCAGCATGTCACAGCGCCTGTGTTCACGTAACGCTTATTTTACTTACTAATGGCCCCACAGTGCGGGAGAGGTGATGCTGGCGGCGCAGGTGTGCCAAAGAGAAGCCATGAGTGCTTCCTGGAAGTGAAAAGGTGAAAGTTCTAGACTTAAGAAGGAAAGAAAAGAATCGTATGCTGAGGTTCCTGAGACCTATGGTAAGAATGAATCTTCTGTCCATGAAATTGTGAAGAAGGAAAAAGAAACTCTGCTAGTTTTTCTGTTGCACCTCAAACTGCAAAAGTCGTGGTCACAGTGCTTAGTTTAGATGAAAAAGGCGTTAAAGTTGTGGGTGGACGACATGAACAGAAACCGGTTCTGAGGGCAACGGGTTTGGGTACTAGCTGAAGTTTCAGGCATCCACTGGGGGTCATGGAAGGCATCCCCCACAGACGAGGGGAGACTACTGTATCCCCCCTACGTGTGAGGCTGGGGCAGGAGAATCGCTTTAGCCCAGGAGTTGGAGTCCAGCCTGGGCAACATTGTGAGATCTTGTCTCTAACAATAATGACAAAATGTCAAGGTCATGAAAGAGAGAGAAAAACTGAGGAATTTTTCCAAAATAAAGGAGATTAAAAAGAAATGATAGCTATAAAGGGCCTAAACCTGTACCAGATATTACTGGGACAACAGGGGAAATTCGAATGGATCTGTGAATTACCTGGTAATGTTGGACCAGTGCTAATTGTCTGATTTGTTAATTGTCCATGTTAATTGAGGGTTATGATGTGTAAGAGAAAATCCTTGTTTAAAGGCAATATACACTAAAGGATTACAGGGTAAGGGGTATCATGTCTGTAACTTTTTCTCAAATGGCTCAGGAAAAAACAACTTTAATATGTGTGTGTACAGACTGAGTAAGGCAGATGTGATGAAACGGTAACAGTTGGTATCTGGGTGATTACCAGCACTTGGAGCACTTGGATAGTACAGTTACTTGGAGATCCAGGTACTGTTTTTGCAATTTTTCTATAAAGTTTAAGTTTCAAAATAAAAAAATTTAAAAATGGAGTACCTAGTAAGGGTCTCTATGTACACGGACCATTGTGAACCAAACTGAGTAGTTCAATCCAAATGCAGTCCGGTGTTGATGGAATAACAATCAAGTTCAAGGTACCACACTCGCCTTCAGAGACCCACTCCCTGCTCTAAGGCCGCTCACCCGGGGTAGTGGGGCGCAGTAAAGCGGGGCAGCGGGAGAGCAGGATGGGTGTTAGACGGAGGGCACCAGCAGTTAAACTGCCCCAGGTGTTCACCAGAGCAGGGGGACGGCTGGAAGGGGAGGTGCTCGCAGAGGCCCTTGGCGGGATGTGGCTGGAGACTGGCGGTTCTCCTTAGCATATAGTCAGAGGGTTTGGGCATTTCTGAGAAATCTGCCTGTTTTCTTTCCGATCACCTTGCAAGCACGTCTGTTTCTCACCTCCACACCCTCACTCCTACCTCCGCTTCTGCCTGGAATGTGGGCAGTCTGTGAGCTTGGAGGATCCATTGCATCCATTGTTTAAGACTCACTCCCGCCTCTTCCCGACTGTTCTGACTAGCTCATGCCCCTCCAGATAGAAAAGTCCTTTTCTCCTTTGTGCCTCTGCTGTCCTTAGCGCACGTGGCACTGTACATGTGGCGCCTTGTGGCACTTGTCAGTTCCTCTGTGCATCCGTCCTGCCTGGGTCTCCTTGATGGCTTTGTATGTATCACCAGTGTCTGGCCATAGTCCGGCTCAATAATTGTCAAAATAATCAAATTAGCCTAAGACTTCCCCAAACTGTATTTTTTTCCCCTCCTTCCCATTTTTACACCCAACTAAAGGCTTTCTTTATTTAATGAAAACCGTACTTGGACTCTTCAATTTCAAGTAATATGAAACCCAAATTTGGGGGAAAATATTTTCTCCTCTACCCTGAGACCATCAGTGAAGGAAGAGGGCGAGATGGACTAGTATGTTAGTAATAGCAACAAGATCTGCCACACTAGCAACTTACATTCTTAGTCGACTAGTGATCCAGTTGCTATCCCGCATAGAAATATGTGAGCTACTTTTGGGGTTATATTAGAGGAGGCACCATAATGACCACAGCTGACTGTAAGAGCCAAACAAAATTATGTTAACCACTGGTGCTTGGGAGCTCCTTACATCAAAGCGGGGTATTTACATAAGGCCAACCGACCTTCTAGCCAAACTATTACTATTATAATAATGATTAGCAATTGCCAACATTCCTGTAAGCACCCTTCATTTGGGCATCATAAGCACCTAACAAATGTCACAAACTGTGTACATAGGTGCCACTTGAGCCATCTGTGGAATGAGGCAGCATTTGGTGACAGAAAGCAGCTGCTACCTCTGAGAGGCCACACTTGAGCCCTGGCCTGTTGCTGAGGCTCTTGTTACAAAGCCAAATGCCTCTTCCCCTTCTCCATAGTAATTGTAGCTTGAGGTTTGAAAGAACATCTTTTGTGAGTCCGTTTATTCTCCACCTCGTACTGTGTGCCCTGTATGAGATCCCTGTCTTCCTGGGTGCAGTAAGTCATCAGTCTGCGGAAGACTGTTGAGGGGTTTCTAAGTGGGAAGGTGCCCCCTTGCTGTAGCTCACCACTGAGTGATAAAGCTTTCCTTTGTCTGCTGTCTCCACCAGTTTCAGACATTGGTCCTGCGGAGTGTTCTACCCTTGAGGGAGCGGCCTCCTCACCTCATAGGCAAGGAGACAGCTGTTGGGAGAGTTTTCAACACCAGATTATTTTAAGGCATTTGTAAAGTGGGTGAAAACTAACTCCAGTGAAAAATTCCTTTAAAAAAACTTTTAGAAATAAATCATAATAACATCCAAGCCCCTGCTGGCTCCCCTAAAACCTAGAATTTTACTTGGTACCCAGAAACATTTGCAAGATTCTATCCTGAAAACCATGTCATGTGCCATCCTTAACAAAGAGTCATACGAATCATTTTCACATGCTTTTCAGCAGAGTGACATGTGACCAACAGCAGGACAGCAAAAAGGTTGCCGTAATTACAGTTTCTGGTTTTAGTGACTTCACTCTGCCATGATAAAACAGAAAAGCTCAGTGGCATATGTTATATAATTTCTAAATGTGTACTTAGTAGTAAATATCAGCTTGATTCCATAGCTTGTTGATATGGCCGCAAAGGAAATTAAAAAACAAAGCAGTTTTCATTTTTACGTGAGACAGAGCACAGCACATTTCTCTGTCTTTTCCTCCCATACACCAGCGCTGTTAAATATGATTGAGCCAAGGTGAACGAGGAAGCTCACCACCGTCACCAGCGTGTCGCAGGGCAGTTCACAGCCCAGCCTCTCGCTGCCGGTAAGAAAAGAACAGTGTGCTTGCACCCAAATTCTCAGATGAGGAGGGGAAGGCCCAGAGAAGCTGTGCGGCAGCCAGTCCTAGGTGTGGTTCTCATGGCCCTAAATTTAGCCCATCAAGTAATGACATCTCTCCTGGTTGGGGATTACGGTTTTAAAAATGATTGCTCATGCAGCAAATCACTGTGATAAACAATCTAATAATTCACGATGAAGGAACTAGAAAACCAGGCTAGCGACAAGTGTGTGACGACTTGAATTTTCACCAGCTGTATTCTTTGGCCCCAGCCAGGATGCCGTCTGACCTTCAAGCTGGCCAAGCACGTGGGTACTGCTTATCAGCACTCAGAACCCAAAATTGCTGTGATATTTTAGAGATACAGAATTTCTTTAGGGAGGGAACCGGGTGAAGAAAATAAAGATGCCACATGTTTTGAAATAGACTTAATTCTTCTTGGATATGGCTCTGAAAGTGAACAGCATCAATGCTATTAATCAAGTATTGGTGGAACACTTAATTATGAGTCTAGTCCTGAATATAGATTCTGTAAAGAATAAGAAAAGGTTAAGATACAGTTGTTAAGCCCAGTGGTTTTCTATCTAGTTGTGGAGCATGTGAGCGCACAAGGTCAGTATGAACAGCTGGCAACCTTTAGCCAATGGGCCAGAAGCAGCCCACCTCCTGTTTTTGTGCAGACCATGGGCTAAGGATAGTTTGTTTTTAAATGGCTGAAAAAAAATCAAAACAAGAACAATATTTTGTAACATACGAAAATTATATGAAATTCAAATTTCAATGTCCACAAATAAGATTTTATCGGTGCGTAGCCACGCTCGCTAATTTACGTACTGGCTATGGCTGCATTCACGCCACAGTGGGTAGCAGACTCGAGTAGTTGTGACAGACACCATATGGGCCACAAAACCTAAAATATTTATGATCTGGTCCTTTACTGAAAAAGTTGCTGGCCCCTGAGTTGGATAATACTCTCGTGGTGCTAAGGGGGACAATTTGGAGCCAGTTGAAGACCCAGGGGACTTCCAAGCAGGGAGAAATGACTTTGGTGTGAGTAAAGCTTCAGGAAGAAATGCATCCCATGGAGCTTGGTGGAGCACCGTGGGTGGGGGTGGGGAGGGCAGGCAGATGCGGCCTGTCTGCTCAGCTGCCTGCCACTGAGAGTGTTGTGGCCTTGGGAAGTTCTTTAACTCTTCTGTATCTCAGTTTGCTCAGCTGCTAGATGGAAATATCAATACCTCCATCATAGGGATCTTGTAAAGCTCACAGCAAGATGCCGTGTGCCAAGCAGTGAGCGTATGCCTGGCATAGAGCCGGAGTCTCAGAAATGTTAGCTGTCAGTCGTAGTGACTGCTGTTAGTTCTCACACTTGGGTGTCTACTGACAAAGGTAAGTCAACATTTCACCTAAAAAGTGCGCCTTTTGGAGGTTATTAGCGAATATGCTTTTAAAATCTTAGGAGATGAGTTTGAACAATTGAATTCTATGAAGTTGTTAAAAATGGTGTCATAAAAGAATAATAACACAGGAAAATGTTCGCAGTGTGTGCTGTGAAAAGAAAAATAAAACCACATTAGGAATTATCCCCTCAACATAAGATATAATTGAGTACAATCCAGAAAAAAGAAGGAAAAAAAAAAATAAGGATACTGCCTGCCTGTTAAGCATTGTTGTTTTATAGCCTAGTATCATCTTGTGGTCTCTTCAATTTTTGTCAGCCCAGAAATTCTATTTTTCCAGTGCATCTAGATTTGAAACTCTTCATGAGAATCTGGTGACAACCATTGACCCTCTCCTTGATAAATGCACACTGCGTGCACGCACACAATTTTGCATGTAATCTTCTGGCTAAATGGATCCCTTGAAGCCCATTCTTGGCTTCCAGGTTGAGAACTCCTGTTCTAGTTGTTCACTCATACTTATAAAACCCACAAGATAGCAATACATGCACCAGAATGCCAGATTACTAATTTATGAAGAAGAAATGTCAAGTGAATTAAAATCCTTACATTGTCTGATCAGCTCATTATCTTGCTACACAAAAGCTACACAGACCGCCAAAACACAATTAAAAGTGAGTATGGAATCATAGCAGAGGGAATTCAGAATTGGTCTTAATGGCTCTTGTCGCCAAGCTGGGAGAGGTAACCCCTGCCAAGGACGCTGGAACAGCCAGGCCAGGCCCTCTCCTGTGCACGGTTCTTGATGTCCGCCCTCTCTCATCGCAGGTGCAGGGAAGGCTGCACTCCCGTTGCCACTCTTGCCCAAGAAAGGTGCAACGCAAACATCAGGGCCCACACGGACACGTGCTAGTTTCCTCTCACCACTCCTTGCCTCTCTTAGGGAACGTGCCCCACGTATAGATTCCGGTCAAGGTGGGCTTCTTGTGTTGATTTTTCATAATTTCCTTTTCAGAAGGGGTCCTTGTTTCTAAATTTAGGAGGTGCCTTGCTGTCCGCCACCTCTTCCTACCTCGAGTCCACGCTGACTAGAGGAGGGAGAAGAGGATCCTGCCCTTCCCGGCCCTCTTCTTTCCCTCTTCCCCTCCCTCCTAGCCTCTCCCTTCTCCTCCTTTCAAATGCTTTTTGTTTTGAAATAAAGACTTACAAGAAGTTTCAAAAGTAGTGGTTTTCTTCCTTTCTTTCTCTCTTTCTTTTAAACAACTTTTTATTTCAAAATACTTTAAGATTTACAAGAGGTTTCAAAAACAGTATGGAAGGTTGAACTCCCCCCAGCTTCCCCCAGTGGAAACCATTTACACAGCCGTAGTACAGGTCAAAACCAGGAAGCTACAGTGGTGTAATATTATTAACTCAGGTACAGACTTTATTCAGATCTCATTAGTTTTTACTCCGTGCGTGCATGTGTAGTTATATGACATTTTAGCACACGTGTAGATTGAGAAACCAGCTCCACAATCAGGATACCATGAAGAAACTCTAATGTTATTCTTCTATAGTTAGAGATTTTCTTTCTTTTTTTTTTTTTTGAGACAGAGTCTCACCATGTCGCCCAGGCTAGAGTGCCGTGGGGTCAGCCTAGCTCACAGCAACCTCAGACTCCTGAGCTCAAGTGATCCTACTGCCTCAGCCTAGAGATTTTCTTTATATACTCCGTTCTCAGTGTTAAAAATCTCAGTTCAGCAGACTTTGGCTATTTCAGGCACCTGAAATTCTTATGCAAATAACCTCAGGGACAACAGTTGTGACCTCAACGATGTCCTTCCCTGGTAAACACATTTAGTATTACCAAGGCGTCAGTGGCGATTTTTAGACTCTTACTGTCTTGGGCTTTATTTCTGAAGCTCGATAGCTTTTGTCATTTGGCAAATTTTTAAAAATGTATATTCTTGCTATTGTGTAGAAACAGTCTAGAAGGCTTTTTGAAAAAGCCTGACCACAGTTTCTTTGACTATAGTGCGTAATAAAAAAACCAAACCTTTCAAGTAAAATCCGTGAGATGTGTTGGTTCATCACTTCACACAACCCTGAACTTGCTTCCTCTGGTCTCTGAACTTTCCTGTGTATAAGTCCTTCATGTCACCTTTTCACCCTAATGAGCAGACACATTTAGAGCCGATGTTCTCTTGTGGAAATTACCACCTGAGGTTTCACTCTTGTGAAATCTACTTTTGGGGATTTGGGATTCCCGGTGAATCTTCTGAGCCCTATGCTGTTGTTTGCCTCAGAGTTTGCATAAATACCTTTGCATGACCATCCCCTGAGACAGCTGAAAACTAAATGGTTACTGGAGCCAGCGCTGTGAGCTAAGTGTTTTAAATAAATAAATAATGACGCATGTGCATATTGAGTATAAATGTCATAAATGTCTCCTTAAGGTAACTACAGAGAACAAAAGCATCATTCAACCCAGCAGAACAGAGCTGAAACCTTCTCAGGGACCTTATTAATTCTTAGAGGAAAAACACTGGAAGTCAATCAAAGATTAGAGGACACTTGTCCTACGACTGGGGGAGCAAAAAGTAACCAGCAATTGCTAGTGGGAACGTAAAACGGGAAAGCCACTTTGGAAAACAGCTTGGCAGTTTACAGTTAAAGGTTAACTACCTGTCAACTCCACTCCAGGTATCTACCTAAGAGAAATGAAAACACGTGCCCACACAAGGACTAGCATGAGAACGCTCATATCAGTATCATTCATAGTTACCACAAGCTGGAAACAACCTAATGCCCATCCGTTGGTAAATGGATACATCAAATGGGGTGTATCTGTACAAGGGAGCACTACTCAGAGACAAAACAGGAATAAACTACTGGCACATGCTGTGTCACGGATGAACCCAAAAACAGTATGCTCAGTAACATAAGTACGAGAGACCACATATTATATAATTCCATCTGCGTGGACCGTCTGGAAAAGGCAAATGCACAGAGACAGAAAGTGATTAGAGATGGCCTGGGGCTGGGCAAGGAGACAGGGATGAGGGCGTGCAGGATCCTGTTGGGAGGGGTGAAAATGTTCTAGGGCTGATGTATGGAGATGGTCGTACTGCTTGGCGAAGTTACTAAAATTAAGTGAATTGTACACTTGAAAGGGATATACGTTGATAATGCTGATTTTGTTTTTGTCTTTACATATTTCTGGAAGGCAGAAGAATCGGCAGTGGGCAAGCCCTCTGGGGGCCCCTAGAAACCCCGCACATAAGGGAGTTTTCAAACCTCGGCCGCTCTCTTTCTGGGCATCAGCTATCTTCACAGTAGTTCTCTCTTTAGAAGATGTTCTTCCCTTCTAGTTTCCAGTTTGGGTCTAGAGAAGGTTTATAGTTTTGGTTAGTACTGGAGCAAAGAGGCCAGCACGTTTGTTTCCTGTCGTACCCTCTGCTTCCCTGAACTCTGAACGGGAAGGGGCGATTCTGCAGAGTCCTGAGGGAAAATCTTACTGGGAGCAAGACGAGCTTATTTGAATCCAGTGAGGGGTAAATCTGGCCTCCTGAGGAAGGGCTGGGAGTGGCCGAGGAGAGAGGGCCCTGGAGACACAGGGGAGGGCAGGGACTGGTTTGGGGCCTGCCTGATGCCCCTGGGGGGGACCCAGGGTGCGTGGTGGGCACCCAGGCCTGGAGAGAGCCCACTCCACTGGGAACCTCACACTGTGATGAACAGCTGCCCACCTTACCCGGCGACCTCTGCTACGCTCAGTAGTCCTGTCTTCTTCAGGACGTGCCAGAAGAAGCTGGGTTGATGACGAGGGGCAGCGCAGCAGTGTAGACCAGCAGAGGAGCCCAGGAAGGGAGAAACAGTCATGATGCCCACCCAGCGTCCAGAAGAGGATCGCTTGGACTAGGAATTTATACAGTGCGACGACAGTTACATAGTTTAGTTCACGTATAATCATTTACTGGCTCTGGGTTCTTGAACAACTTACTTAGCCTGTCTGTATCTGTTATGTATATTCCTATGTCTATTTCGTAGTATAGGTCTCAAACTCCTGGCCACAAGTGATCCTCCCGCCTTGGCCTCCCAGAGTGGTAGGATTACAGCGTGAGCCACCGCGCCCGGCCATATTTCATAGTAAATGTACACTATATTATTACCACCCTAAAATACAGTGACATAAAACAACAACAGTCCCATAGGCAGGCTGTGGTTCTGTTCCTATGACCGTGGCTGCACCCAGTGGCAGGGTCAGCTGCGGGTCGTGCTCAGCCGAGCTGCTGAGCCAGCTGGGTTTCACTCACCGTGTGGTTCTATTTATTTATCAGCCTAGTCTGGGATTCCTAAATGGCAGCTGGCTTTGAAGAGAAGTATCAATGTGCAAGAACGTATCAAGTATCTTTTTAAGTCATGTTTGCCGATGTGCTATTGGCCAAAGCAAATCACCTGGGTAAGCTGGGAGTCGAGGCAGGAGGGGCTGATTCCTATGGGGACCATCAGCACAATGGTCTACCATACTTTCCAAGCCTCATTTTTTCATCTGTAAAATGGGCATGATAATAGTAGTTTATTAGGCTCCTTATGGAGAATAAATGCAGTAATGTATGTAAAGCACCTATCACAATGTGATCAATGACTGCTTTTGTCATTATCACTAACACTGGTGTCATTATGACTGTTGTACTTTCCCCTCAGCATTTATCAGAGGGAGAGGCGAGAGTGGAAAACCAGAGGGCCTGACCTCATCTAAGGAGTCAGGACAAGACTTTCTTATGAAGATGGTAGTTGAGCTGAGATCTGTAGGATAAAATTTACTAGGCTGGTGGGATCGGTAGGGAAGAACATTCCAGGTGAGGGGGCAGTGTGTGCAAGGGCCCTGAGGTCGGGGGGAGTATGTGGCAACTGCCAGTCATGAAAAGAGATGGTTGTACGATGTCAGTGCTGCAACCCTAGGGATATTCCCAGGGCACTATGAGCAGGCCCACAGTTAACATTTTTGGGGCCTCGGCCAAAAGTTTAAAGAAAGGCCCATAGGCTCAATGACTAAGTATCTAAAAATTACAAACCAAGCTAACAAACCATCAGTAAAGTATGTTCTGTCCTCCTACCTCAACAGATAGTCAGATATAGTTCACCCCCTTTGGCTTTCCAGCTCCGGCTCCACCCTGCACCACAAAATCCAGGTACAGATGCGTGTGGACTCCCCATGTGGCAGATCCAAGCTTCTCCCCGGCAGCAAACAGCCACTGCCTGGCCACCCTTTGGCACCCCTGGTGGTGCACCATTGACCAGCTGTGTGGTCCACTCTCAGGATGGACCTAGGGAAGAGGGCTCTGGGCTGTTTGAGGAGGGTACCTAGAGCATGGTCCGGAGGGAGAGCATGGGCTCTGGGTGGGCACACCCCCTGGTCCATGGGCTGTTTGTCCTGTAAGGAGGGGCCAGTCAAAAGGAGGGTCAGAGGGGAGCTCCCTAAAGATACAAGGCCTAAGGCAGGGCCCCTCACACCCAGAATAGTACTGTTTATTGGTTATGGGAACCCAGGGAAAGTAACTGAGGCCAGGGAAGGGAAGGTGGGTCAGGGAAGGCTTCCTGGAGGAGGAAACACCTGGGTCCAATATATTCCTGCAGAGATAGCATCTGCTGCAAAATTGAAGTACATGACATAATAAATCTAATGTTCCTTGAAACCAAATGCGAAGTGTTACGAACAGGTGGCAGATGTTTTAGCTTTAGTTAAGAAGGCATTTCTCTTTGAATCCTTTTGTTTGGCAAGATTACAATGTTCTGATACGCCTAATTTCAACAAAGATGTCTTACTCTCCTAGGCCCAATTGGGGTGTAGCATAGCAGAGAGCAGTTGGAGGTCCATGCATTCATTTCCGAGTTGTTATCACGAGGGTAAGAAAGATTTTCTTCATTTAAGGACTGAACTACGAAGACTTTTACATGGTTTGCTGTAGTCCTTGGTGTGGAAAAGCCCTTTGCCAAGGGAGGGGGGCGGATGCGGTGGAGGGAACGCAGATTGGAACGCAGACGTGAGCACCAGCACTTGTAACGAAATGCTGGCCAAGGACAGCGAGGCGGCCACGCACTCTCCCCTCTCTTCACCCCCAAGGTCAAGATAGCCATGCTTTATATTCAAGGACTGGAATACTTGACAGATCGAAGGATTTGTTCTAATATTATTTGTTTTACTGTGAAAATGAGAATTGTGCATTTGTTTGTGGAAGTCCAGGGGAGGGAAGCGTAAGCTGTGGTGGAAAGATTAAGTGCGCTAAAGAGAGCCAGGCAACCTCGTATTTTTAAATATATCTAGCTCTGTCATTTGGCCCAGGGGGAAACAGCAATGTCAGGAATGGACCACTAACCGCCAGCGACATCCCAGAAGAGAGACTGGGAGAGTCCACGTGGGGAGGGGCCGGGGCGAAGGCGTGTGACCTCGGCCGGCAGTGTCCTGGCAGCTCAGTCTAGGAGCCCTGGCAAGGAAGGGCAGACTCCCAGGGAATTCCTCCTAATTCCTCAGCCCCATCCAAGTCCCACCGCACAAGGACAATATAAAGATAGATGAGGCCAAACATCTGGAATGGAGAGGGAGGAGAAAGGAAAAAAATAAACTCCAGAGCTTGCCAATTTGGGAGACTCAGGGACTGGGGGTCAGGAGGAGAGAAGGGGAGGAAGGCAAAACTTTACGTAAATATTCAACCTGGGGAGAATGTCTTGTTATTGTTACTGTGTTATCCATGGTGGATTTTATGGAGCGCTCACTGTGTGCCCAGCAGTGCTCAAGCTTACAGGTATTGGCTCTAGGAGGAACATACACACCCTGTGAGGAAATTGCTGTTATGAGCCCATTTTGCAGATGAAGACAAAGAGGCTTAAAGAGCTTGAGTTCAGAGTAGGTAGCAGGGAAGATGATGGGTTTGTTCTTGGACACAGTGAATTTCGGCTAACATCAGTTCTAAAAGGGGATCCCCAAGATGTTCAAAAATCAGAAATTGAACCTGAAGGATGGTGGGGGGCAGGGGGCAGGCAGGGGAAGAAAAGATTTCCGCTATGTAGCCTTTGTACTTTTTGGGTTTTGACCCATATTGTTTGTTCAATAAATAAAAATGTAAAATTTTTTTCAAAATCAGAAATTGAAGTTAAGGAAACGTCAGGACTGAAAAAGTGGATTTGGGAATCAGGTGGTGAAGACCAGGGAGGAGAGGTGAGTGGGAACCTCCAGGGAGAGGGCACAGAAGTGACCCTGAAGACCACATGGGGGAGATTTTTCTTTGTTTTTTTGTTTTTAATCAGCCAGTCAGAAGCAAACTTAATACTCTCTTGGGCCACAGCTGCTTTAACAGACAGTGTTAACTCTGGGTCGTAGAAGTATTTAGAAGGCACTAAGGTAGATTCTCACCGCCTGAGTCACCCAGGGATGGCTTATCCTGCGGAGCAGGCAGAGGTGACTTCTCTAGCTCTGTCGTAGAAACCCGCAGGGACCAGCCCCAGCTTCGCTCCCCGACAAGCAACTGGCTGAGCACGCTCTCTGATTAACCCCTGCAGCTCTCTAAAGGCAGCTGTTTCTCATGTTAGCATGTCCCTAGCAACAGAATATCACCAAGTCAGTTGTTCTTGTTATTCAACCCACCACACCTAAAAAGCTCTGACTGGGAGAAAATACTAATAGTACCTGCCACATGGTCGGCAACTGATAAATATTAGTTTATTGAATGGAAGCCAGGACTGAGTTCTAATCTTCTCTGTGCCATTAGCTGCCAGGGTGAGCTGGACCTTGATTTTTCGCATTTGTTTATTGGAGAAGATTGAAGGACTATCTTATCTCTAAGGTCTCTTGCAACGCTAAAATCTATGTGGAGTAAAATGTTCTTTAGTGCAGTTAGTGTTCCAAGCCATTTCTGAAGATTTATATCTAACTTTTGAGGACTAGTTGCACCATTGACCCCCGTGCCAGCCTCTGATACGTTCGTTATGTGCCAGAGCAGTCTTCTCTAGGGTCCTCGTGTGGAGCGAGTTCTCCTTGCTGTTCCCTCTGCCTGGGACGCTTTGCTCCCACATTTTGCAAAGTTGGTTTCTTCTCATCACTTGGGCCATAGCTAAAAACATCATCTCTTTAGACGCCTTCCCTGACTACTGATCTAGAGTGAGCATTTCCCCCAGCCTGGCACTCCCCGTTACATCATCCCTACTTATGTCTCCATGGTGCCTACTACAACGCATAGCTATCTTCCACGTTGTCACCCTCTCCCCCTGGCCTCCAAGCCCCACAAGGGCAGGGAATTGTCTGTATTCTTTTTGACTATTAATACATCATCAGAACCAGGCTTTGGGAACCCATAGTCTGCTTCATCCTCTGAGAAGACCCAGCCTATTGCTGAGCATTGGCTTGGTGAACCAGACGTGGCCTGGATTTCAGCCCTTCCTTGCTCCTTGACCAGATTCTCTTGTTCAGTGAACAACCTATACAACTGTGTACACTATCCCTGCCCAACACCATGCAAAATGCCTGGCAGAATATGGAAACATGATATTAGTTGGATGAATAAATCAACTTTTTTCAGGTATAATTTACTTTCAATAAAATGCACCATTTAACTGTTCAGTTCAATGAATTTTGACAAATGAGTGTACCCAGGTAACCACAAGTACGATCAAAAAATAGAAATTCCATTACCCCAAAAACTTCGCCCATCCCTTTTAGCAGTTGTCTTTCCTCCCACACTTCCTCCTCTCCCTGGCTTCAAGCAATCATGGAACGATTTAATTTATTTTAGTTTTAATTATATCTCACCTCTTTCTTTTTAAAAATTTTTTTTCCTCTCTCCCTAGCATCTTTTATATCTGACCTCCTTCCAAAAGAATTTTAAAATGACCTTAAAAAGGAACAAATATATCAAGATCAATAAAAGAGAGGGGAAATGAGAAGAAAGCAAGAGGAAGAGGAGAAAGGGAGATATCCCAACCACGGGGTCAATGGAGCACCTGTGATCTTGAAGGCTGAGGCTTGGCAGCAGCGTCCCGACGGCCTAGGCAAAGAGGGGAAAGTGGCATTTAAATTACCATCTCGAGGAAGAAGCATTTCATTTCCTCAGGGGAGACATTTCCCTAGTACAGAGACCTGAGACATTCCCCGAGTAGATCAGCAGATGCAAGTTTCTGGAGCGTGCTCTGTCTGATGTCCGCAATGACAGCTTCCTAGGCAGTTCACTTAGCGGGAATATTCACATGTCCATTTTGTCTGCACAATCTTCCATAAACATTCCTATGGCAAATATTAAAGTATCTTCCCTAAATAAGATGGTCTCAACTGGGCTTCTCAGAGAAGTGGGAGAGTAAACAATTCAAAATTCTCTTCTCCAGTGAGGTTCTGGAACTCAGGAATTGCACACTTACAGGCAGAGGCATTTGCTTTGAAACCCAGGTGAGCAGGTGGGAGGGTTAATGTTCAGTTATGAAACTTAAAAGGGCCTGGACAGGATCCCCATCTAGATCAAAGGCCTCCCCATCCTGCCTGGAGCTGGGCTGTGGGGTGGGGGACGTGTGGGAGGAAAAGCCAAGATTATCTTTAGGAGCCAGCTTTGGAGCTGGGCCAGCATGAGCCAGGGCTCTGTTGCGATGCCAAATTTCCACATAGTAGAACATTAAAAGTAACATTTTTAACATGAAATATGAGGACTGTACTGTATAACAAGAACAGTTAATGGCTGGATACTCTCTGGAAAGCCTTTGCTATATCGGGGGCAAGTGTTGACAGCTTTGCACCTCAGCCATAGAAATTTCTTAGCAATGTCCTTGAAGACTGAGCTCTAAGCCTCGTCTCCCTGGCCTGCCGATGGGTTAGAGAGGTCCTGAAACTGATACCCGCTTGCCTGCTGGTGTCCGAATCAACTAAGAAATAAGACAGAGTGGCAAGGCGTACGGGAGCCAAACACAGCTCTTCCTGGGAAATGTGGCTTATGTCTGTGGGCAAGTGAGTTTCCTGGGGCTGAGCCCCTGATTAGCCTTTCTCTCCCGGTCACAGGCAATGCCTGGCAGCACAGGCTTCGTGAGGAGGCATGAGGGGCGCTGGGAACACGCGGTCCGGACGGAAACTTGCTCCCGAGGCGGTGGGTGGGGGTGGGGAGGCCACTCTGCCGAGTTTCACCTTCCAAACCTTCCGAACTCAGCGCTCAGGCGAGTCCTGCCCTCCTCTGGACCACCAGAACGGTTTATTCCCTGGGTGTCCGCTGAGATAAATTAGTCACAAAAGTACCCCTGACAGGAGTGAAGATATGTTACGGACACATTTGATGATGTTGGCGGCCGCCTTCCCTAGACAGTAATTTTTGTGCAGTATCTTTGGTGGTTGAAGTATTCAAACCCTTCTTTTTGAAAATGGGTAAATACCACCACTGTTTTCTTCTTTCTACTTTTGATAATTAACAGCAGGTATAGTCTTACTATATCAAGGGGTGTGTCCACACTGTCCGAAAGTAGGATAAGCTATTAAGATCTATATTAAAAGAGGGGAAGGCCCAAATGTACCATTGTTTCATGCTACTTAACACTCATCTGGTCCTTCAAGGTCGTTCTTGTCACTCCTGAATTCAGGGGGTGGTATTGTAAACAAGATTTTACAATGGCATTAAAAACCGTGGTCTTGACAGGTTCATGTTGCTTGGTCTGCATTTGGTTCTGGTAAGTGGTATGCTAATAAATGCATAAAAATGGCTCTCTGAAATAAAGTCCTGATTTATAACATTTTCCATTTTCCAATTTCTGTGGGGCAAATGTTCTCCGCATGGCTGATTTCGAGCTACCAATGTGATGTCACTAAAATGTGGAGTTGGGAAGAAAAACACAGTAGCACACTATTTTATGATATTTCTACCATGCAGATACAATAAGTCTAAATAATCTCAAGATAATAGATATTAGTAAAATATTAGTAAATAAAGCATTAATAAAATAGGAAATTATACATTTTAAGTATTTAAATTTGTTTTTAATATAATTTATTTAATTGTAAGCTTATATAATTTCATTTTTAACAATCAGTTTGTAAAATTCCTGAAAATTTAAGGATCAGTTCTCACGAGCCAGTACAAACCAGTTCCAGCACATCACTGGTTCCGGTCAACATAATTACAGGTCAAGGAGAGTTCCGTTTCTCCAGGAGGGCGAAAAGCACCAATTGGTGGTCAGTATTCAAAGTCAACGTTGGACAGAGTCCCAGCCCTGCCATTTTTAGGAAATGTTTTGATGCTGTACCTAGCAAACTTGATAGGTCTACAATTTTGAGAGCGTAGAGAGGATTTTCTCTTGGAAAAAATGTGATAAATTCTACTTTGAGTCAATCTAGAGGAGGGACAATTTGACAAGATTAGAGCCCATCTGTTAGAACACACTGGCAATTTTGATGACACAAGTTTTGACATTTTGTTGTCAAATTTGAGTCTTGAGCTTTCTGTGGTTGTGTAGTGCTTTGTCAGGAGTGTTGTGGCTGAAGGGGCCAGAGGAGATCTGGGTGATCAGGACTGATGTGAGGGGCTGAGGAGGAGACTAGCAAGATAACGAGACTACACCTGCTGCTAATTATGCAGGGTTTGTGTCAAGGCCGAGAAAGAGGCACAACAGACCCCTCCTGCTTTCATCAGACCCAAGGCTGAAGGAAGAGCCCTAGAAACTTCCTCATGAACAAAAATCTGGAAATGTGTTCATCTAATTTGAAAGGAGACTTTTCCCCCAAAGATATTCAGCAAATAGAGACAATAGTACCAGAGCAACAAATTTTCATTTCTTTCTTCTTTTAAAAAAAGAAGTATTATTTTACCTCTGACATATGTGTGTGTACAGTGAAAAGAGAAGTGTTCTTGGAGTCGGCGCACCTGTGAGCAGTGCTGCCCTCTCAGACAAATCACACAGCCCCTCCCAGCGTGTTTCCTTCTCTGGCATATCCGTCCCGTGACAGTGTGAGCGTCAGCGAGACAATGAGTGTGAAGCACTTCATACACTCAAGGCGCTAGCAACACTTTAAAACTGTATGTTGCCTTTGCAAACAGATTTTTTTCTTGTCTTTTTTTATTTCAGAATATTACGAGGGTACAAATGTTTTGATTATATGGATTGCTTTTGTACTGCTTGAGACAAAGTTACAACTGTGCCCATCTCCCATAGAGTGTACATTGCATCTGTTAGGTATGATTTCATCCATCCGCCTCATCCCCCCTCCCGCCTGTTTGATTTCCGTTGAGTTTTTCTTCCTATTTGTGCAAGTGAGTGCTGTTCAATTAGTTCCAGTTTAATAGTGAGTACATGTGGTGTTTGTTTTTCCATTCTTGTGATATTTCACTTAGTAGAATGTTTTCCAGTTCCGTCCAGATTGTTACAAAAGATATTAATTCATTTTGATGGCTGAATAGTACTCCATGGTGTATATATACCACATTTTATTAATCCACTCATGAATTGATGACACTTGGGTTGATTCCACATCTTTGTGATTGTGAATTGTGCTGCAATAAACATTCAAGTGCAAGTGTCTTTTTGATAAAATGACTTTTTTTTTTTCTTTTGGGCAAATGCCTAACAGTGGGATTGCTGGGTCAAATGGTAAGTCTACTTTTAGTTCTTTGAGGAATCTCCATACTATCTTCCACAGAGGTAGTACTAGTTTGCAGTCCCACCAACAGTGTATAAGTGTTCCTTTCTCTCTGAATCCTTGCCAACATCTATTGTTTTGGGACTTTTTGATAAAAGCCATTCTCCCTAGGGTTAGATGATATTTCATTTTGGTTTTGATTTGCATTTCCTTGATGATCAGAGATGTTGAGCATTTTTTCATATGTTTATCGTCCATTTGTCTACTTTCCTTTGAAAAGCTTCTATTCATGTATTTTGCCCACTTTTTAATGGGGCTGTTTGATTTTTTTCTTGATGATTTGATTGCGTTCTTTGTAGATTCTGGTTATTAGCCCTTTATTGGATGAATAGCATGTGAATATTTTCTCCCATTCTGTAGGTTGTCTATTTGCTCTGTTGATTGTTTCCTTGGCTGTGCAGAAGATTTTTAATTTAATCAAGTCCCATTTTTTTTTTGTTTTTCCTGTGATTGCCATTGGGGTCTTCTTCATAAATTCTTTGCCTAAACCAATATCTGTAAGAGTTTTTCCAACATTTTCTTCTAGAATTCTTACAGTTACATTCTTAGGTTTAAGACTGTTATCCATCTTGAATTTATTTTAGTGAGTGGTGAGAGATACAGATCCTGTTTCAATCTTCTACCTGTGGCTTTCCAATTTTCCCAGCACCATTTATTGAATAGGGATTCTTTTCCCCAGTGTATATTGTTGTCTGCTTTGTCAAAGATCAGATGGCAATATGTAGATAGTTTTATATCTGGGTTCTCAGTTCTGTTCCATTAGTCTGTATCTCTATTTTTGTGCCAGTACCATGCTGTTTTGGTTACTATAGCCTTGTAGTAAACTTAAAGTCTGGTAGAATGATGCCTCCAGATTTTTTCCTTTTGCTTAAGATTGCTTTGGCCAATCTGGTTCCAAACAAAGCATAGAATTATTTTTTCTAGATCTGCAAAAAATGATGCTGGTATCTTTACGGGGATTGCATTGACTCTGTTAAGTCACTTTGGGTAGTATAGACATTTTAACAATGTTGATTCTGCTGATCCATGAGCATGATATGTTTTTCCTTTGTTTACATCGTCCGTGATTTCCTTCCTCAGTGATTTGTAGTTCTCCTTGCAGAGGTCTTTCACCTGATTGGTTAAATATATTCCTAGGTACTTTATTTTCTTTGTTGCTATTGTGAAAGGTATTGAGTCTTTGATTTGGTTCTCTGCTTGACTGTTGTTGGTGTATAGAAATGCTACTGATTTGTGTACATTGATTTTGTAACCTGACACTTTGCTGAATTTACTTATCACTTTAAGGAGTCTCTTGGCAGAGTCTTTGGGGTTTTCTAGATATAAGATCACATCATCAGCAAAGAGCAATACCACAGAAATACAAAATATCATCTCTGAATACTTAAAAATCCCTTGCACATAAACTTGAAAATATTGAGGAAATGGACAAATTCTTGTAAACACACAACCTCCCTAGGCTCAATTAGGAAGAAATAGAACTCCTGAACAGACCAATATGGAGCAATGAAATTGAAGCAGCAATAAAAAAAATCTTCCAAAACAAAAAAAGTCCCAGACCAGATGGTTTCATAGCCAAATTTTACCAGACCTCCAAAGAATTGGTACCCATACTGCAGAAATTATTTCATAACATCGAGAAGGAAGGAATCCTCCCCAACTCATTCTATGAAGCCAGTATCACCTTGATACTAAAGCCAGGAAAAAACACAACAAAAAAAGAAAACTACAAACCAAAATGCCTTATGAATATAGATGCAAAAATTCTCAAAATTTCAGCAAACCAAATTCAGCTGCACATCAAAAAGTAATCCACCACAACCAAGTGGGCTTCATCCCATGGAAGCAAGGATGGTTCAGCATACATAAATCCGTTAATATGATTCACTTCATAAATAGAAACAAAAACAAGGACCCTATGATCTTCTCAATAGATGAAGAAAAAGTATTTGACAAAATTCAGCACCCTTTTATGATAAGAACTCTCAACAAAATAGGCATAGGTGGAACATACCTCAAAATTATAAAAGCCATGTATGACAAACCCACAGCCAACATCATATTGAATGGGGAAAAATTGAAAGCATTCCCACTTAGAACTAGAACAAGGTTGCCCACTGTCACCACTTTTTTCCCTTGTCTTTTTAAACATCCTTGTTGCCAGAGTGTGCTGGTCTATGAAACAAGAAACCTGCCTTGTAGTCCCTACTGTTAGTTCACTGTGACCCCTGTGGAGAATAGCCACTGCCCTTTGGGACAATTTCCTCAACTCCAAAATGGAAGTTTAGACCAACTGATCTCTACTAACATTCTAAAATTTCTTTAACTCCTCTTTTAGCTCTCTTAAGAAAAAGCTTTCTCTAATGCTTTGACTTAAAAGCTAACTCTATATTCGTTATACATCTGTGAGGTCTCCTTCCTTATCAGAGGGGGCCTTCACAGAAGTGACATTTCCATCTGTTCTTTGACTTTGACGGTAGACGAAGGGGGTAGTTCCATTTTCTCCCTCATGTTTCTGAGCCAAACCAAAGGAAACAAACAAAAATGATCACAAATCAGAGCAAGTTGTGAGCACCTTAATGTGGTAAAGGCCCCGAAAAGTGACCCAGGTTCTTCATTGTTTGGTCCTTCGCTAAGTTCAAGGTCATTTCAGGTTCAGCAGAACATTATGCTGTTTTTCCAGTCCTTAGATAGCAAGAGAATACAAAGTACATTTCCTAAGTAGGTTTTACACCCTTAGGGCTCCTAGATAAATTCAATACATATGTTCTTATTTATTCACACTCTACTGACTAAATAACTACTTGATATCTAAGACGGCTTCAGAGTTGTAATGAAAAATGTGTTCAAAGTATTCTTTTCTTTGAACCCGGCAGTCATATTTTCCTAAGAATAGGAATTAATAATGGCCTGTGGAGTTCGCATGAGTTTGAAACATTGTCCAAATTCCTATTTTCTCAACTTCAGGGTTCCTTCAAAACATCTAGTGTACATAATCATAATTTTAAAAAAATACATGGTGTGTATGTTAACCACCGGCATGTGCCAGGAATTGCGCTAGGCACTTTGCATTGTCACTAACGTTTAAACAATGTTTGAAGGTGAGTATTACCTCTCATTAACATGCAAGGAAGCTGAAGCTTAGAAGGGTTTATGACTTGCCCAAGACCAGAGCTGACAAGTCAAAAAGCAAAGATTGTGTTGAACTCTCTTTGTTTCAATCCTCTTAGTTAATTTTGTTCAATTCAGCAAATATTTACCAAATGCCTCTATGTGTCAGGTGTTGTCCCTGACCTAAGGAGAAAAATAAGGAAAAAACCTTGAGATGTTCCCAGTGAAGGGCTTCTCGATTTAATCCTTCAGCATGTGACTGGATACGGCAGATAAAAAGAGTGTATGAAGTTGTATCAATTAGGACATGTTTGATTGCAAGTAACAGGAAACCCAACTCAAACTGCCTTAAGCAATAAGGAGGATACACATGGCTGTGACTGCTAGTTATTCCCTGGGGTCCATTTCCGCCTTCTACCAGGAGCAGAGCCCCCAAGTTGTAGCCAGGTATATGGCTTCCCACAATAAAGACAGTGTTTCTTAGCCTCGCCGGAAGCTAAGCATCCTGGAACACAGACAGAAGCTGTGTGCACCTTCTGGGAAGTGTCAGTCCCTGTTCTCCTTGCTGACTGCATTTCAGTGCGATGGCTGGAGTTGGAGAAGCCCCCTTGGACTGGGGGAATAAATTATGTGTTAAGATGGCAGAGCTACCAGATGGAAATCCCCGGACTACCTGCCTTGATTTTGTTGTTGTTGTTAACCTGGGAAATAAACAAAACTTTAACTTGCTTAAGCCACCGTTGTTTGGGGTTTTGGTTGCTTGCAACTGAACCTGATCCTAACTCATATATGACTCACATAGCTAGAAGTCCAGAGGTAAGGAGGGCTTCAGTGTTAGTTTGATTCGTTTTTCCCCCCAGTATTAGTTTGATTTGGCAGCTCACTAATGGTATCTGGGAATCAGTTTCATTTCAGATCTTTATTCTGCCTTTGGTGTCAGTTTCATTCCAAGACTGGTTTTTCTTTCATGGGGCAAGATGGCTGCTAACAAAAAGATCGGTACATGCTTCCTTATCCATTTTCAGGGAGAGAGAGAGATTTCTAGAAACTCTCTCATAAAAATGGTGAAGCTCCTTTTCCAGAAGCCCTCTGACATCTTGCTTTTCATTACCCTGATTTACGTCACCTGTAGCCAAGGGAGTGCCATGACAGATGGGTTTAGTTCTGACATAAGTAATCACTGTGGCAAGGGAACTGGACTTAAATTAATTAGCTTGGACTAATCAGGATCCACCTGTGGAGGGGCGATAGTCTTCTTTTTTTATTTCGGGATATCAGACTAATTTAGAGTCCGGATAGTCAATCCTTGACATGGATCAATTTAACCCGCACAGTCTATACTGCTTTGAAGGACCTCAGTGGTCCACACTGTGCGAGGGGCAGCATCGCACCTTCCTTACATGGGTGCTAGGAGGATTCGATGACATACATTGCCCCCCTGTTGCAGGAACTGGAAAGAGACTGGTGGGATAGAGAGAGCTGCTTTACTGCTGCGTCCCAACACTGGCTTTCCCAGTCCCCAGATACATATATCCCCTGGGCATGCGCAGAGTGATCGGGACTACCCCTTCCCAGGTCGGGGTGACTCAGGGAGGGCTGCTGCCTGAGAAGTTCCCCTCCAATGTCCCCACCCCCAACCTCTGCTCCAGGGCCACCTGAGATGCCTATGATCCCTGGAATTTATGTTCTTCAGGATTAAAACTTCTTTCCAGAAAGTCCCCAGTAACCTGGGAGGAACAGCATATTAAACCCCGGCACAAACTTGTTGATTAGAATAATGAGAAGCCCCTCGCACCTCCACCTCCCGTCTCCCCTCCCACCATGAACAATGAGCCAGTGGGCAGTTGGGTGTCATCGCAGAAAAGTTCCCAGTTCAGGCTAATCAGAGAGGGCAGGATGGGTCACTGTAACAGGGGTCCCAAGTCCCTGGTCAGGAGAGGAGGCAGGGATAGTAAGAATGATCAGGAAGTGGAAAGAGTGGAGACATCAAAGTCAATTTCAGTGATGTAATAATTTAGCCCCAGTCAAGCCCTGTGTAATCCATTCTGAGTGACAAAATTGCTATTATTCGATTCTGTGGCTGTCGATAGACAATAGCTCTATTACTTCCCTTCTTGGATACACCAGCGGTTACCAGTCTTTGAAGCTTTGTTTCTTACTCATCCATCTGGCCTGTGGCGTGCCCGCGTGGCTCAGTACACAGCCTCGTCACTGCGCGAGACTCCATTAGCATCCCCGAAATGGAAAGGAAATGCCAGAAGGACATTCATTCAGTACAGAAATCATGTCAGAGAAGGAGTGAAGCCAGAAACACCAGCCCAAAATAGGATCAGAGGGAGCTAAGTTACAGTGCGAAGCAAAAGGTCTTTCTTATTCTCAACCAATTCTAAAAGCAATTCTACAATGGACGTCTTTTTCTGTAGTAAATTTATTTGGCTGCTATCCTCCAATAGACCATCAGGTCATTAGCTTATTTAAGTTCATCACTTAAAGCAATGACGTATGTTTAGATACTTAATCCAAAACTGTCCAATTGACAGTGAAATCCAATTTATTCTTCTGAAGGGCTATTTCTGAAGTTCTTCTGAAGTGTTTTATTTCGCCCTTATACCAGTATTTCTCCAGGTGTCGTCCCTGGACCATGCGTATACAAATCACATGGCAGGGGAAAGGGTGGTGGTGGTGGTGAGTATTAAAAATGCAGATCTCTGGACTCCATCTGGAAGCTACTAAATTAGACACTATGGAAGCAGAGCCTAGAAATGAGTATTTAAAACCAGCAGATCATGTGATTTTAATGCACTTTAGGGTTTAAGCACATTGACTCCTATAGAGTACCAAAAATAATACCTTAGAGTTTATAGGTTTCTATGCTTACAAAAACTTTTGCATTTCTCATCTCAGCCCCACCATAGCCTCAGGGAAGAATGTCAGAGCAGGTAGCATCATTTCCATTTCTTTTGTGGATATTCTTCTTTGATACTACACTAGAACTCCACAAATGGCAATTCCTTCCTTCCTTCCTTCCTTCCTTCCTTCCTTCCTTCCTTCCCTCCCTCCCTCCCTCCCTCCTTCCTATAGGATCTCGCACAGGCTGGAGCACAGTGACTCAATCATAGTTGACTGCAGCGATCCTTGCATCTCGACCTCTGGAGAAGCTGGGACTACAGGCACACGCCACCACACTTGGCTAATTTGTTTGTGTCTTTTGTAGAGATGGGGGTCTCCTTGTATTGCCCAGAGCTGGTCTCGAACTCCTGGCCTCAAGTAATCCTCCTGCCTTGGCCTCCCAAAGTACTGGAATTTATGGGCATGAGCCACTGCATCCAGCCTCATTTTCATTTTATGAAGGAGAGGCCACAGCTCTGTGCTATCAAGTGACTTGTGCAAGGTCACACACAATAAATGGGATAGCCTGGATTGCAGCTGAGTTCTTGTAGCCCCAAGTTTCGTGCTCTTGCCATTACCCTGAACGGTAACAACATTCCAGTTTACTAAACAAGAAATCTAAATTCAGACCACTGTCTACAAGGAAAGAAAATAGACACAGAGCAGCCACAGGAACGAACATCCTTTGTGGAAAGAGAAATAAAACAATAAGAAACTGGAAGACATCAATAACCAGCACATTTACTGTCATTAGTGCTCTCATAATGATGTTGAATTTGTTCAAACTGTAAGTATTATAAATAATTTTAATTATGTGTTTAGATTTGGACTGGTTGACTCAATTGGTTTGAGGAGGAATGATCAAGTTTTTGATCCATTAAAACCATGTGATCAGAAATTCAATGAAGCAAATGACACCTTTGTTTACTTTCGACGATAAGAGTCTCAGATGAGCATCCGTGTGACTCAAACCTGAGCCAAGGGCATAGGAGGAATTATTCCTACCTACTTTCCTTTTGCCAGCGATCCATGATGTCCCAGTTTCTTTCTGAATTTCAGTGAAAGTAAATCTGAGAAACTCAAAATTATCTCATGAATTATGATTCGATTTAGTTAGAATTATTAGCCAATCTAAGGCTGCTACGGAGACACACGTTGGTGATTAGTTTCACAGCCGTGGTGCCAGGCAGGCAGGTGGTCACTCATGAGCTCCTAGTTACAGTGAAAACCTGTTTTTCTCCTCAGAATCTCGGTGGCCACATTGTGGGGCAAGATGGGTCCTGTTAGCCTTGGACCCCTTGCTAGTCACTGGATCTATAACATAATATTGCAGAGACCCAGGCCATGTGTCAGGCCCTGCGTGGAACCACCATCCTGGCCTTGCTTCTTGGCTGCAGACTTCATGGGCCGCCATCTTGTGGCGGGAGAGAGCATGAATGGCCAGTTCAAAGGTCAAAAAGGCCAGACCCCTTTCCAGCGTGGCTTCAGGAAGCAACCTCTGGTAAGACACTGCCTAAGCTGAATAAGTCTTTGTTAACTTGGACTCTGCATGAATTTTTAATGTCCCTCTTAGTGAAAAATGCAGATTACACTACTGAGCTTATACTACCATAATTAAAACATTTTGCTAATGACCACTTTTGGATTTATTATAGTTGATCCTGAGTTAGAATGAATCTAGACCATTTTGGGATAATCTGGCTGCAATATGTGATTGCATTTCTCTAAGTGCTGGTTAGGCTGTGTATTTTCCCACGACCCCTCTGTCTAATTTTCTCTGTTTTTATTTTTATTATTTTGATACCCAGAAATTTCTCTTTCCTCCATCACTGAGATAAATAATAATGTGTTTTCTAGTTTTCAAAACAGTTGGTGGTAGTTTAGTAATCCTTTGGCCGTCTGGATTTATTGACATGTATGATGCATGTAATAAGTATGAAGTGTTCCACTGCACTTGAGGTGTGAGAGATATTATTTTATTTTTCTAGTTCATTGAACCTAGCTCCAGGATCCATTCCCTGAGCCCTTGGGGAGGGGCCCTTTCTCTTCCTCACCCCTCCCTTGGGTTGTCCCAGGCCCCAGGGCTCATTCATTCTAGGAGGGTGGGGAGAGAGGCCTCTGTCATTAATCCATTTGGTCACTACAGATGTTTCTTGCCCAAGCCTGCGTGGACCTCCCCACAGCTGGACACACTCCCTCCTCACCAGGCCAGGCAGTCACTGCCACGCTGAGGAGTCTGACGATGGCAGCCGTCCCCCACTCGAAGTCCTATCACCTCCTGGGCACTGTGTGTCCCTCTCCTTAGGGAACCCTCAAAGCAGAGAACCAGCCACGTCTCCTAGGAGTCAAGCTTCTCTCCCCTCTAGACACCCCACGGCCCTGTTCCTACTTCAGTCCCAGCCTGGCCCTGCCTGGAACCAGTGTTCCCAAACAAAGGCTTGGTCCTAAAACCCAAGGGACACAGGAACACAAAGGCGGGTAAGGGGAGAATTCCCTTCAGTCTTTGCTGATGTATCCACAGCAACAAGAACAACAAAACCTCCACAAAACCGTAAACCACAAGGAAGGCGCAACACTAGCTAATTTCTCGACACTTCACTCTCTGTATGGTATTTATGTGTATGTGATTCTTCCCGAGCTTTCCCTACAGTTTTGTTTAAATAATGTTCCTTTTTTCTTTTGTTGTACTGCTTGCTCCCCTCTCTGCTCTCCAATATATTTTCAGCTAAAGCGGTTGAATCTATTTCTGGAGTAGCCATTTCATTCATTACCGATTTTTTCCCCCTCTCCCTGTTTTGAAGTTAACACCACACAATTTTCATGAAGATTTAGTTGTTCTATGTTTCAGAATCTAATAGAGTATATCAATAAATATTTTTAAAAGATTTTATTATTCTTGACTGCTCTTTCTTTTGGCCTAATTTTGCATTATTTGTCAAGCTGTAGTACTGATCTTAGAGTAACTGCAATTGCATCAAATTCACACACTAATGTAAGATATATTATCTGTACTGTATTTTCTTCTTAACCACAAGCAGAGTAAACTTTGCCATTTTTTAATGTCTCCCATTATTTTTCCTATTTTGGTGTTCTACATGTCTTTGAATAAGATAATTTTTTTATTTCAAGTTGAGTCAATACTCAAGAATTTATGTTTATTACTCTTATAGAATGGAATCTCTTTTTCTTTGTTTACCACCAGTACAAAGAATAACACCATATTTTGTGGATTTATCTTATGCTCCATAACTCCTTATCACCTCTCACCTCTTGGGTTTTATAAATATGTAATAATATCATCTTCCAAAGATACTTTATTTCTTTTCTTTTCTTTTTTTTTTTTTTTTTTTTTTTTAGACAGTCTCGCTGTGTTGCCTGGGCTAGAGTGCCGTGGTATCAGCCTAGCTCACAGCAACCTCAAACTCCTGGGCGATCCTCCTGCCTCAGCCTCCCGAGTAGCTGGGACCACAGACGTGCACCACCATGCCTGGCTAATTTTTTCTATTTTTAGTTGTCTGGCTAATTTCTTATTTTTAGTAGAGATGGAGTCTCACTCTTGCTGAGGCTGGTCTCGAACTCCTGAGCTCAAGTGATCCTCCTGCCTCGGCCTCCCAGCATGCTAGGATTACAGGTGTGAGCCACCATGCTGGCCAAAGATACTTTATTTCTTTCCTATGTAGATTCCTCCATTTTTTGCCCTTCTCAGACCTTACTGTCTGCATTTCGATACCGTGCTGAGTGTAATGATGACACAGGGCACGCTGACTTTGTTTCTACTTTGAAGAGATTCTCCATTTTATGTAGCATGGGCTCTTAGTTTTGGTTTAAGAAACTCTCCTTGTTCAAATATTTAGAGTTTTCAAATATTTAGATATTGTACTGATTTGAATGATTTCTTGCAGCTATTAAGATAATGAAGTCATTTTACAAGTTTTTCTTATTACATGTTGATTTAAAACCCATCACTTGTGGGTAATGCAGTAATATCTAGATTTTGCTTATAACTCAAAGCTATAAAACAAAGAAGCAAGCAAGTAAACAAACCAGCTCAGCCCGTAAAAAAAAGCACAATTTATCCCGGAGTATTTCTTTGTTCCAGGCAGCCTGCTGCAGGCCCTCCTTTGACATGCGCGGCCGTCTCCGCAGCCCCTTTCTCGGCCCTGTCTCCTGCGCAGCGTAGGTGCGTAGGTGCGTGCGCCAAACAACAAAAAAATACCTAAAGGAAGAACATCACATTTTTGGAGATAATTATTATTATTATATAGGTAATTCTTATTTTTATCATTATACCTTTCTATGTCTTCTTAAAGTTCTACAATGAAATTGTATTACTGTTCAGTGAGAGTGATGTTTTTACATTATAAAAATTGTATATTCTCGTGATCAAATAGCCAAATAATATTCTTCCAAAATTTTTCTGTGGATATAGAAGTGTAATTCTATTTTGTAAAACACAAAGCAATGCTGTACGTATTGCTATTTTTCACTTATTTTCTCTTATTTTTTCACGTGCTATGTCTTGCTCTTATTTTCACATCAGGACCTGCGTATCTGCGTCATTTTTTATAGCGGTTGCGTGAGATCCACTGAATGGATCACGACAGACGCAACCGATCCAGCTTTTAGATGTATTTAAGAAGCTTCCAGGTTTTTTGATATTATATATCCTTATACATGACGTGCACATTATATATGAACAGTAATGACCTAGCAGTAGAATTACTGAGGAAAAAGGCACGCACATTCACCATTTTGATAGATGTTGCCCAATTGCCTTCACTTTCACTAACGATGGGTTAAAATTTTTTAATCTTTGCCAATTTGATATGTGCAAAAGGATTTTTTGACAAAATACTTATAAAGTTCCACCCTTGACCAGTACAGAATGTATATTTCAACAGTCCAAAATACATCAAATAATTATACAATTCTTTGAACCAAGATTGTGAAACTCAGGGCTGTAATATTTTCCCTCAGTACCCATTTATGAAAAACTGCTGTTTATTGTTAATTGTCAGTGTGTATCTAGTGATGAAAGCCCGACCCTATTTATAGAAACATGGGAGTTATCTCATGACCTAAAACTGCTGTGGTTCACAGTACAAGGCAGTCACTAAAAGTTTCGTCCCTGTCATTGAATGACCAAAAAGAATGCACCATGGTTGCAAAGCTGCTTTGAAAATAAGTGGGACTTAGGGAAATCTTTAAAAAAAAAAAAAAAGAAAGAAAAAAGAAGGAAGATTCTCAGAGGGGGCCGTTCTCAGGGCTGGGCAGAGGCCTGACCACAAGCCGTAGACGACTCAGCACACCACAGACTTTTCAAAAGATTTGCGCCGCGGGGCTCATGTTGTTTCAGAGTCAACCCTTCTCCATCACTCAGGATCGTGTCATGAGCATTTTTCTGCATCGTTAGGCAGTAATGGGAATGTGCTTCCTGAATGATCCAGACTTTTTCGCTGTAATCGAGGCAGTTCGGGTTTGGCCTCTCCATGGCTGCATAGCCCGGCGCACTGAATGAGCACAGGCGTTGGGACCGGAAGACCTGCGTTCGTCTGCTTCTGCCAGTCAGCTGTGTGATCTCAGGCAAGTTGCTGAACCGAACTGAACCACGCTTTCCTCGTCAGTAGCCTGGGTCAGATAAAAGCTGGCCCTGCACACAGCAGGATGATGTGAGGATTAGACGAAGTGGCACAGGCAAAGTGCTTTTTGAATTGTAAAGTGAGAATCCACCCACTGCTCTAGCGCAGGCCTCAGCGCCCTCCCTGGGTCTGCAGACCCCGCCTCGTCCTTACCCGAGGGAGCGAGAGCCTCTACTAGGAACCCACCTCCTGAGCAGTGAAGACCAGACTTTCAATCTGATTCTCACAGCCTGGACCAAACCCACATTTCCAGCCCCATCTGCTGATCCTGGCATTTCGCCACCATTCCAGTCCCTTCCTAGGACTTCCACACAAAAACAGACTTTTAAGGTATCTTGCTGATATTGCCTTTACTTAGGACATCCTTTATTTTCCCTCGTGCCTGGCAAAATCCTACTCAGCCCTTAAGGTTTATGTTCGGTGCCGACTTTGCTGACATCCAGGACTAAAATCGTGGTTTCCTCCTCTGGGCTCACACGGCCCCTGGTTCCTGTTGCTGGTCTATACATGATTATCACGTGGTCCAAGAATCCCTTGGCTCTTGGGGCGTAACTGCCCCCTTTTGGGGTGTCTGCCAATCCAATGACTCTTGTCCATTTCTTCAAAGCCTGCCTTCCTTTGTGGCAGCCCTATTTGGCCATAGTTGCTGGGACAAGGGCGAACCCTTGGGCCAATGAGATTCTCTCTTTAGGGATTTGGAATTGACGACTAGAATGTCAGTCGATGTTGCCGAAGGGAGAACCTGTGCCTTCATGTAATGCAGCCTTTGTGGGGTGCCCATTTTTGCCCCCCCAGGTACAGAGAGACGGAGAATGCTGTCTGCCAAGGAGATCCGAAGGTCAGAACAGAGACCAGAGACCTTGTAACCCCAGTGAGAAAGCGACTGAGAGCAAGCACCTTGGTGCTGGCAGATTTCTAACTCAGTGCTTGAGAGTCTCAGCTGTACTTTGAGCAGCTCTGGGCTCCATGAACTGTCCCTACATAAACAAATATCCCCCTTCTGCTTAAGAAAGATGGACATGCAGAGAGGTCGCCATAAAATAATGTGGATTTTCAGTAGTTGAGACACGCCCGAGGTTATACAGAGCACCTGGCAGCGAGGGCAGGTGCCGAGGGGGGTGGTTGAAGGAAACAGCTTCCTGTAGACAGTGACTGACGCTGGGCCAGCAGGGAGGGCGCGGTGGCCGGGCTGCAGCCGCTCAGTGTTGCTGGAGCCCAGAGGCATGGAGCGGGCGGGAGTGAGGCTGGCTGGGAGGTGCGGAGGGGCCCGGTCAAGAAGCATCTCGGGTGCCACGGGAAGGAGCGCAGACTCGATCCTGCAGGTCGGTGGCTCTCAGCCACGGTTGCGTTATTGCACGTTAGAATTTCCCAGGGAGACTTTTTTTTTGGCTTGACACTGCTGACTCCAGAACCTAGGGAATCTTTAACAGAAACATGGATGCCTTCTCCCACCCAGTCCACGGAAACCAGAATCTCTGGTGTGGAAGCAGGGACTGAATTTTTTTTTAAATGGCTGCCCAGGTGATTCTAATGTGCAAATAGGGCGGAGAACCTAACGGGACGCCGTGGGGGGTTTTACCTGAGAGATAGGTCTGATTTTAGAAAGATCATCTCGGGTGCCAGATGTAGAGCCTGGCAAGGCAGGCAGGGCGACGGGTAGCAGACGCTGCATGTGCAGGTGACGAGGACCTGAAACAGGACGAAGGGGAGGGGATGCAGAGGAAGTTCACGACACGGCTTAGGAGATAAAATAGTTCTAAGATTGAGTGACCGGAGAGGGAGGGAAGGTAGTGGTTGACCTGAGGGTCCTTGCTGGGGTGACTGGAAATGCCCCCGATGAGGCAAGGGTCTGGGGTTCCGGTGCGTTCTGCCCGCGTGTCCGGGTGCAGTTCAGGCAGCTGCGCGGACCCATTGCTGCGGGGCTGGACCAGGTGGACGTAATTTGCAGTTTGATAGCTAATCAGTTACTTATTTTTATCATTTATTGAGGAGAGCCTCCCAAAAAAGTCACTTTTGTAGGTCACAAAGGTCTAGGGTGTTCATCGCAGAGAGAGCCCCACCCCAGGTCACCTGCTGAGATAGGCAGTGAAGTGTCTGCAAAGTGCCTTGAAGTCAGGTGACTTCTCAGAGTCCTAAAATTAGCCGAGCAGCTGCGCTTGGTGGGTGGCGCTGCTGCGGCTCGCTGGCCCGCGCGGGGCCTTCCTGCCACGGCTCTGTTTGGTGAGTAGGTCAGGCATTAAGCAAGACTGTTTCTTTGAATAATTTCCCCAGGAGCCGTGTGTCATGTTGCCAGGTGGAAGGGAAAGGTCGGGGAGGGGTGTCCTGGAGAGGAGCTTCATGGGAGGGCTGATTTCAGGAAAGCTCACGGTAGTGATGGCGCCCTGAAAGCCAGGTGAGGGGGAGTTCTCGGGGAGTCAGCTCTGAAAACCAAAAACGTGCCACGGGCTCTGTGTTTTGCACAGAGAGTGCTGAGTGAGTGCGGTCTGCTGTGGTTCCGACTTTCTGGGGCTGTTCCCGGCCTCCAGGCCAGGACTCTGCTGCTGAGTGCGGCGGACCGGGGAGATTTGGGGAGCGGCCGGGAGCGAGGTGGAGGTAGAGGAGAAGAATCTCTTCATCACATTTTTTTATTTAAAAAAAAAAACAAACCTATATATATATTAAAACACAAATTTTAATATTTTTACATAAAAACCGACTCTCAGAACAGAGAAAAGGCTGTAGAGGAGATTGAACAGGAAGAGTAGTAAATGACGAAGTAGTCATTAGCAGTCCACCCTGTTGGATTCTCCCTTCCTGAGCTTTCCTCTACAGATTATTCTACAGGCGAAGGAAGGAGGATGGAGAAAATAAAACAAGGCAAAGTATAGGACTCACTAACTGAAAAATTGATCACTAACAAGCTGTAGGAATATTATAAATCCAGGAATATCAATTTATATAGCACTTATCTGGGGATGTTTTTTCCTACAAAATACCACCATAATCACAGATAATTCCAGAAGATATTTAGTAACAAGATTAATCTTGACATGTCTTTTGGGTTAATGTCCTTCACTTGCACGAGGAATACCGATTCTCCATGCAGAGAGACACCCCAGCTCTCTCCGTGACCACTGGGCGGGGGCAAGACCACACAGTGGCAGGGAGGGGGGATGTGCCAAAGGAGAAAGCAGGTGGCCGCCACCGGAGCACCTTAGGACTGAGAAGGACGACTCCTGGGTTGAGTCTCCTGGATAGGCGATGAGTTGGAGAAAAGAAACTCCCCAAGAAGCTGCATCCGTTTGGCCAGTGGGTGCCCAGATATGCTGCAGCTCTGCACTGAAACACTTCCTTTGCTTGGAATATTCTCTTTTGTAATCTTGGTTGTGTTTCCTGGTGAATTCTGGGATGAATTGAGAAGGTGCTTCCACAACTAGGAGAGCGAGAGAGCAATTACTCTTGAGAGAGGGCAACTGCAGGTAAGCCGAATCCTACGGCGAGAACTTTGGAAGGAGAAAGTTGGGGGCAGATGGGATTGATGATGCCATCCAACACTTTTCAAAACTGAGTACTCAATTTTCGTGAATAATTAACATTTAGGCCCTCTGTTTTACTTTTACTTTATAGTTGGCAAAGATCCTCCAGGGGCCAAGAGAAACCACTGGGCCAGTCCACTCTGTGTCTCTCCTTCACCTCTAATGAAACTGTTAGGTAGATAGCAGGGATTCCAGGTCTCCTAGGGACGAAAGTGGGTGCTGTTGCCCCCATCTTGGTCCTGCCCAACCCTGAGTCTCCATACCTGGGGGAGGAGGAAACACCCTACAAATCTGCGAGTCAGAACTTGGTGCACCAGCTGGAAAAGAATGCAGAGGACTCTCTAGCCCACGGGCCAAGCAGCTCGGGTACCATAAAGTCCGCAAAGTGACCTAGAACTCACATGCGTGGTTAAGGCTCAGGTCATGTGACTCCCAACTGTCCAATCAAAGTGGTTCCATGTGACATTTGAACCACGCACGGAGAGGTCTCTATCCAGACACTATAAAATAAGACACAGACCATAGCCAGTCTCTCTCTTTTTTGCGCCCTGCCTTTGGCTCTCTTTTCCTGCTATGACAAGGGGTCCGGTCGTCATCTGTGCCGTATGTACCATGCTCTGTAAACCTGGATCTTGCTCTTGCCCTGTAATCCTGTCTTGCTCCCCTCAATAAAGTTCACCTCATGCTTGCCTAACTTTGGCGTACCTGGTCATTCTTCAACTGTGGGCGTGCCAAGAATTGACATTTTGAGACTAAAACCTAACAAAACGGGCCAGGGCACCCCCGGAGACAGGTCCCAGGCCCTCTAGACAGGTACCTTCCCCTGCTTCTGAGCTCCTCCTCCTCGTGCTCCTAACTCGGGCTCTCCCTGCTTCTCCTTGCCCTCTTCAGCCCTCCTCCTCTCGGGCCAGGCTGCAGGGGAGGTCTGGGTCCATGTGCTTCCTTAAACTTCAAAGCTGCTTTTGGACAGCCTGAGCCAATCTCAGACTACTCGTTAGGTGAAGGAGAGGAGTTTCCAAGTATACACCTGATTTTGTGAATTGTCTGCAGGAGCTGTTTACTGGGAGCCTCCGCAGAGAGCGGGTTGATACATGCCCACATGAGCTCACTTTCCATCCACTCGGACGCAGAGGCTAAAATGCAAAAGCCAAGTAAGTTCAGAAAGGCTGGTATGTTGGCATCTCTCTGGATAATACCTGCACGCTCCTTTCACCTTGAGAAATCAGGACCAAGTCTCTTATGTGAGGGCACAGGAATGGCATTTCTCTTTTGTGTCATTTCAGGCTCAGCTTACAAAGCTTAAAGTGGGAAACCAGGATGTTTAGGTGATGGCCTGCAAAGGGATGAGCGAAGTGACTGCAGTGAAAGCTGACGATGTAGATTCAGGGTGAGGGATCCTTCCCTTCTCGTTTCTATTTGGACGTTTGGAGACACTCTCAGGATCTCCATTTCTCCATAACATTACAAAAACCCAGTGGTTGTTGAGTAACTAGTTCTGTGCACCTTGCTAAACCCTTTATATAGCTATATCTATGGAATTTAATCCTCGAAACAGTTCTGTGAGATAGGTGTGTTCGAGCCCATCTTGCAGATGAGGAATCTTTAACAGAGTCCCTGAGAGGTTAAGTAACTTGCCCGAAGTCTGAGTGCCAGTAAGTGTGGATTTAAGATTCTAACCCCGTTCATTTGATGCCCAGGTCCACGTACTTTCTTTAGGCCACACTGCCTCCTGGGAAAGACAAAAAGCCTCCAAAGGGTTGGAGAGTATAAATGAGAAAGTACATGTAAAAAGCTTTGATAGTTGTAAATCAGAGTTACCTAGAAGCCTTAGATTCTTTTTTCTTTTTTTTTGAGACAGAGTCTCACTCTGTTGCCCGGGCTAGAGTGCCGTGGCATCAGCCTAGCTCACAGCAACCTCAAACTCCTGGGCTCAAGCGATCCTCCTGCCTCAGCCTCCCAAGTAGCTGTGACTACAGGCATGCG